>PITA01026427.1:0-22720 GCA_004023965.1 Spilogale gracilis
CAGAGACAACAACTGTATTCCCACTCTCCTCCAGAATCCCAGCCCCAAAACCCTTTTCTTCATCAGGGGTGGGCCTCCTTCCAGAGAGATCACAGAGGCTGTGCCTCTTTCTGTGGAAAAGCAACTGGCTGATTTTCCCTTTCCTTTATGTGTCAGCCCTTCAGTCTTCATTGTTTCTCTCAGCTTGCATGTATTCCACCATCTCCCATTGAACAGGCAAGGGGAGGAAGGAAAACGGGAATCTTGCTTTGAGGAACCCCATCAAGAGCCTTTGATCTTGAGTGTTCTCTGGGTCAATGAGATGTGAAGGAATAGGACAGCAAGGTACACTGTTCTAGGAAGGCCAGCACTACTGGCCAACCCCATGGTGAGTTAGGGCCGATAGCAGAGCATAGGTCCCATTACAATCAGTGTTGTCCTTCTGGTCCCAAAGAGGATGCAGGCCCCCACTGCTGGTGCCCTCACACACCCACCACATACATTGGTATCCTTCACATACAAGTCAAGCGTGGTGGGTTCCCAAAACACCCGGCCTTGGTCTCTATCCAGCTGGCTCAGTACCTACTCTGTGACCATCTTTTGTTATTGTGAAAGATTTAGTGGCCGTGAGGGTACATCTATGAGAATATGAAATACTTCAGTAAGTATACGTGTGGTGTATGGATGTCTGCGCGTTTATATAGATATTGTGAAGCTGAGAGTGAGTAGGGATATGCAGCATGTGGCATGTATATGTGACAAGGAATAATGCTGTGTATATAATTATGTGTGTGTGTGACACACTCACTAAGAGAAGATATCTGGAAAGGCTGTAGGAGTTACAGTGTTATCTTACCAATTCAGATGCCTTGTACTTCTTTTTCTTATCTGATTGCTATAGTTGGGACCTCCAGTACTATGGTGAATAAAAGTGGTAGGAGTGGATATCCTTGTCTTTTTCCTGATCTTAGGGGAAAAGCTGTCAGTTTTCAACCATTGAGTATGATACCAGCTGTGAGTTTTTCATGGAGGGCCCTTATTATGATGAGGTATATTCTCTCTACAAGTACTTTGTGGAGGTTTTTTATCATGCATTAGTGTTGCATTTTGTCAAATGCTTTTTCTACATCTATTGAAACAATCATATGGTTTTTATTCTTTCTCTTCTTGATGTGATGTTTCCTATATCATGTTGATTGATCATAGTGAAAGATTTTTTAATGCATTGTTGGATTCAGTTTGCTAGTATTTTATTGAGGATTTGTGCATCTATGTTCATCAGAGATTCTGGCCTATAGTTCTATCTATCTATCTATCTATCTATCTATCTGTCTATCTATCTATCTTTTTTTTTTGTAGTGTCCTTATCTACTGTGTTTTGATATCACAGTAGATGTTGGCTTCATAGAATAATTTGAAAGCTTTCCTTCTCTTCTTTTTTTTGAAATAGTTTGAGAAGAATAGGTATTTACTCTTCTTTAAATTTTGGTAGCATTCACCTGAGAAGCCATCTGGTCCTGGCTGGAAATTTTTTGATTACTGATTGAATTTCATTGGTGGTAATCAGTCTGTTCAAATTTTCTATTTATTCCTGACTCAGGTTTGGGTGCTTCTATGTTTCTAGGAATTTTTCCATTTCCTCTAAGTTCTCTAATTCATTGGCATATAATATTCCTTTATAATTGTTTCTCTTTGTATGTTGTAGTTTGTTATTGTCCGCTCTCTGTTGTGATTTTTTATATTTTTGTCCTTTCTGTTTTCTTTTGATAAGTCTGGCTAGGGGTGTATCAAATTTATTAGTTTTTTCAAAGAACCACCTCCTGGTTTCATTTATTTGTTTTATAGAGATATAGAGAGATGAGATAGAGATAGAGATAGAGATAGAGATAGAGATAGAGATAGAGATAGAGATAGAGATGATCGAGATAGAGATTATAGATATATAGATATGTAGTGTCTGGATCATTTATTTCCACTCTAATCTTTATAATTTCCCTTCTTTAGCTAGTTTTAAGCTTTGTTTAATGTTCTTTTTCTAACTCCTTTAGGTGTTAGTTTAGGTTGTTTATTTGATATTTTTCTTGCTTCTTGAGGTAGACCTGTATTGCTATAAACTTCCCTCTTAGAAAAGCTTTGCTGCATCCCAAATATTTTGACCATCGTATGTTCATTTTCATTTGTTTTCGTGTAATTTTTTCTCCTTGATTTCTCCTTCTTTATTCTTCTTTCTTTCTTTCCTTCTTTCTCTCCCTCTCTCTCTTTATTTTTTCCTTTATTTTTTCTTCTTTTTTTTCTTTCTTTCTATCTTTCTTTCTTCCTTCTTTTTTTCTTCTCCTTCCTTCCTTCCTTCCTTCCTTCCTTCCTTCCTTCCTTCCTTCCTTCCTTCCTTCCTTCCTTCCTTCCTTCCTATTTTTTAGAGTGAGAGGACATGGGCCTACATGAACTAGAAGGGATGGGCAGAGGGAGAGGTGGATATCTTAAGCAGACTCCTTGCTCATCATGGAAAAAACATGGCCCTCAATCTCACCACCCTGAGCTCATTCTCATGCTTAAATTAAAAGTAGGTGCTCAATCAACTAAGCTGCCTAGGGACACGAGTAGCCTCTTTGATTTCTTGATTGACCCAGTCATCCTTTAGTAACATGTTGTTTAGCCTCCATGGATTTGTGTTCTTTCCAGATATTTTCTTTTGTTTCATTTCTAGTTTCATAGTAATGTGGTTGGAGACATGCACGGTATGACTTCAATGTTTCTGAATTTGTTAAGACTTGTTTTGTCGCCTAATATGTGATCTATTCTGGAGACTTGTTTCATGTACACTTGAAAAGACTGTGTACTCTTCTGTTTTAGGATGGATTGTTCTGACTATATCAGTTATATCCGTCTGGTCTAAATACGTCAATCAAAGCTACTCTTCCCTTGTTGATTTTATGTTTGGATGATCTCTCCAGTGATCTATCCTTCTTGGTCTCTTTTATTTTAAATCTATTTTGTCTAATGTAAGTATTGCTCCCAGCTTTCTTTAAACTTCCATTTGCATGATAAATGTTTTTGTCTCTATTCATTTCCTAATTGTTACTTAATTTTTTTCCCAGTGTTCCAAGATTCATTCCCCATTCCCCACACCCAGTCTCTATTCATTTTTAATCTGCATGTGTCTTTAGGTCTGAAATGACTCTCATCTAGGCAGCATACAGATGGGTCTTGTTTTTTTGTCCATTTGGTCACCCTGTGCCTTCTGATTGGAGCATTTAGTCCATTTACATTCAAAGTAGATATTAATAGATATGTATTTATTTCCATTTTGTTACTTGTTTGTGGGGTTTTTTTCTTAGTTTTTCTCTGATTCTCCTCTTGCTTTCTTTCATGGTTTTTTTTTTTTTTGCTTTCTTTAGTAATAAACTCAGATTCCTTTCCCTTTATTCTTTGCATGTATATTGCTAGTTTTTGATTTGTGGTTACTGTTCAGATTGTATCTAACACCTTCTTCATATAACAGTATATTAAATATGGTCGCTTAAGCTCGAACCCATTTTTTTTTAATTTTTTTATTGTTACTAAATTTTTTTTCCAGTGTTTCAAGATTCATTCCCCATTCCCCACACCCAGTGCTCCCCGCTTTAGGTGTCCCCAGTACCCACCACCAGGCTCTCCCATCCCTCCACCCCCCTCCCTCCAAGTCCCTCAGTTTGTTTCTGTGTCGAACCCATTTTTTACTCCTATCTGCCATCCCCACATGTACACACCTGTTTTAAATATATAGTGTCATATTTTACATCCTTTTATTTTGTGAGAGTAAGTCTATCTTAAAGTCTCCTTTCACCTCAAAGTGTCTTTTTGTGTTTCTTGCAGGGTGGTTCAGTGGTCATGAACTTGTTTTGTTTTTATTTGTCTGAGAAACTCTTTATCTCTCCTTCTATTCTGAATGATAACCTTGCTGGATAGAGTGGTCTTGGTTGCAGATTTTTCCCATTCAGTACTTTGAATATATCAGCCAGTCTCTTCTGACCTGCAGATTTTCTGTTGATCTGCTGATAGCTATATGGGGTTTCCCTTGTATATAACTATCTTCTTTTCTCTCGCTGCCTATTTTTTTTTATTTACTACTACATTTTTTCATCTTAATTACAATGTGTCTTGTCATGACCTTTTTCAGTGGATCTTATTGGAGGATCTCTGTGCCTCCTGGCCCTGGATTTCTGTTTCTTTCCCCAGATATGGGAAGTTTTCACCTATTACTTCTCTAATAAATGCTCTGCTCCCTTTTCTCTCTTTTCCCCTGTAATGCAAATATTAGTCTCAGTGGAGTCACTGAGTTCCCTAGGTCTATTCTCTTTTGCATAATTCTTTTTTGCTCTCATTTGCTCAGCTTCATTACTTTCCATTACTCTGATTTATGTGTCATTAATTCGTTTCTCTCCTCCTCTCACCTGCTATTTATTCCATCAGGTATATTTTTTATATCATTTATTGTGATGTTCATCTCTGATGGGTTCTTTTTGTTTCTTTCTCATGGGTCTCACTTATGTCCTCCACTCTTTCTCAAGTCTAGTGAATATTTATACAATCATTACTTTAAGTTCTGTGTCTCTATCACATAACTAATATCTGTTTTTGTTAGGTCTCTTGCTGTGGTTTTGTCCTGTTCTTTCATTTGGAACACATTCTTCTGTCTCTTCATTTTGTCCTACTCTCATGTCTGTGTCTGTCTGTTAGGAATATCAGCTACATCTCTTGCTCTTAAAAGTAATGGCTTTATGAAAAAGAGGTCCTGTATGTCCTGTAGTACAGTGTCCCCTCTTCTTCAGGACCCAGTGCTTCAGGAAGTGTCTTCTATGTTCATTGCATATGCCTTGCTGTTGAGTCCTGGCCACTGTTTCCTTCAGTCCAGTATCTGTAGAGGCTCTCGTTGCCTGTTGTGTGCAGAGTTTGGTCCCCAGAGGAATGGGACACATTTTAATAAGGTGTGCACTGATATGCCTATGAAATGAGACCTGCTCCTGCTGCTCCCAGAACAGAAATCCTACAAAATGTGTGGGTTGGGAGTTGAGGTGTTAGTGGGGTTTGTGCTGGTCTTCTGTGGGAGGGATCCTATGGAGACGGGACTCAGGCAAGTGTGACCTGGAAGGATGGAACTGCCAAAGTGTGGGTGGGTGGAGCATGGTGTCAGAAGTTAGGTAGTGAGTGTCATCATTGTGCTGGTTCCTGCAGGTGGCCCTATGTTTATGCTGCAGGGTGAGAGAAGTAAATGGTACCTGCTAGCTCCTTTTTCCCTAGAGGGAACTTCCTGTGAACCCCGCCTGTCTGTGACATGCTCTGAGATGAGTCAGTCACTCTTCCTCTTGTCTGAGCCCAATGTTTTTCCAACTACTGCATCCATGCTATATCTCGACTGGATGTTGGTTGTGCTATCTCTTTAAGGCCAAGGACTCTGCTTTCTAACAGCCTCTGGGCTCTCCTAGTCTGCTGATTTTTTTTTAACTCCAGGCTTTAAGTCTCACTGGTTGTGAGAACTTGGAAGTTCTGCTCCCTCCTACCTTCAAAGCCAAATGTTATAGGGCAGGCTCCCTGGTTTGAGAGTCTATTTTTTGCCCTTCAACACACCACTGACTACCTCCCGACTGGGTATTGCCATGGTCCATTCCTTCTTCAAAGTGTGTCTTCACCCTCTTACCTCTTACATGTTGCCTCTTTTCTACCCTTAGTGGAGTTTGTTCTGCTGGTCCTCAGGTAATTTTCTGGGTTATTTACCGACATAAGTGTTACTAGGTTGTATTCATAGGACAAGGCCAATTTCAGGTCCTCCTACTTTTCTGTTATTCCAGGCTCTCAGTCTCTTCTTTAATTAGAATGTTTTATCCATTTACTATTAATGGAATTCTGAATACAGGAGGGTTTAAGTCTACCATCTTGTTATTCACTCTATTTTCCCCATGTATTCCTTGTTCTTTTCTTCCTTTTTGCCTTCTGTTTTATTGAATATTTTTTAAAATATTTTATTTATTTATTTGACAGAGAGAGATCACAAGTAGGCAGAGAGGCAGGCCAAGAGACAGGAGGAAGCATGCTTCCTGCCGAGCAGAGACCTCGATGCAGGCCTTGATCCCAGGACCCTGAGATCATGACCTGAGTCAAAGGCAGAGGCTTTAACCCACTGAGCCACCCAGGCTCCCATTATTGTATATTTTTTTATCATTCCATTTTATATATTCCATTTAATTTTTTGCTATATCTGTTGTTTTAAATATTGAGGTTTACAGTATTCATCACAGTTTTATTCCTAAAACCTGTCCTCCTGAAGTAGCAACTCATTGCCTGGCGTTTCCAGTGAAGCTCCTCAGTTCTGCATGGCTAGAATTCCAAAATATTGCAGCTTTTTCTGAGCTCCCTAATAATTGTTTTGGGGGAGCTTGCCCAGTCTTATCCATGTTTGCCTTGCTTACTAGTCAGCCAAAACTTGTTCAGATTCCTAAAGCCCCTTTACTGTGCATCTACTTTCTTTCTGATTCTCTTCACCATTTCCTGATGCTTTGGCTGTATCAGTTGGGGATCTCTGTCTCTTCACCTCGGGTGAGGCCAGCAGGCTCTACTTAAGTGCCACCTCTAGGGACCAGGGTTCTCAGAGGGCCTCTTGGCATAACGTTAGTGGGACCATGGAACTCACCTTGTCTGTTTCCTTGCTATACAAGATTACTTTCTGAGCTGGCTTTTGTCCAAAGTATGAATATAATAGTTACATATTTCATTTTATATTTGCTTCTAGGAAGAGGATTGGTCCTATAGCCGTTACTTTATTAAGACTGAAAGCAGATGCAGTAATATGACTTTAGTTTAGGACATCCACAGTTAATGCTGTTTTGATTTTCCCATGTTTTTATTTTTCCTATGTTGGCAATAGACAATCACCTATTAAAGAACAACATTAAAGAACAATAACATTAAAAAAGAAAAAGTGACCCACCCACAATTCCAATACCCAGAGTCAATCACTCCCAACATTTTGGAGATTTTTTTCTTTCAGTGCTTTCTGTGCATTTTGAAAATCTTTATTAACATTGGTCCCTAGGCATTACCAAAACTACTTTTGGTAAGTACCAGTGGAAGATGATTGTCATTTTTATTATTAAGGATATTAATCAGTATCTGTCAGATATAGAAGAAAGGGAAACTTAGATATTTACTTATAAGTAGCTATAAAACCATTACTTGTTAGTTTAGAAAATATATATGTCAGTAAAAACAATTCTGGATTTCATAACGAAAACAATAAAAGACATTGTCTTTTAATTTAAAAAGTGTCTGTAATAGTGGGGCACCTGGCTGGCTCAGTTGGTTGACTGCCTTCGGTTTGGGTCGTGGTGCCAGAGACCTGAGATCCAGCCCCACATCGGGCTCCCTCTTCAGTGGGAGGCCTGCTTCTCCCTCTCTCACTCCACCTGTTTGTGTTCCCTCTCTAGCTGTATTTCTCTCTGTCAAATAAATAAAATCTTTTTTAAAAAGTCTATAATAGGGGCTCAGTTGGTTAAGCGACTGCCTTCAGTTCAGGTCATGGTCCTGAAGACCCAGGATCGAGTCCCACATCAGGCTCCCTACTCGGCGGGAAGCCTGCTTCTCCCTCTCTCACTCCCCCTGCTTGTGTTCCCTCTCTGGCTGTGTTTCTCTCTGTCAAATAAATAAAATCTTAAAAAAAAAGTCTATAATAGTTACTTTGACAGAACATAGCTGAATTCTCAGTCTATGTCTGCAATAAATGTTGATATATATTGTTTTGAATGAAGTACACAAAGAAAATCTACCTTGAAAAGACATGAATATTTTAATAGGTATTCTTTAACAAAATTATTTGAGAGACAGGGAGAGGGATCATGAGCACGGGAAAGGGGTAGACATAGAGAAGGAGGCTGACTCACAGCTGAGCAGGGAAGCAGAGGTGAGGTGGGGCTCAATCACAGGTCTCTGGGATCATGGCCTGAGGTGAAGGCAGAAGTCCAACAGACTGGATGACCTATGTGCCCCTAAATATTCTTTTTTGATATTTCACTAAACCCTGCAATTGATAGACTTGTAAAGAAGAATTACAAAGTCATGCCAATAAATTTTTCATATATTAAAAGTAAAAAAAAAAAAGAAGAAGAAAGAGAAAGCTCAAAAAGCAGAAGGACAATAAAGTAAGGGAGAAAAGAAAGTGACAAACATTATATTATTGGCGGTGCTGAGAACAGTTATTACCTGTGCAATTTCAGAAATAATTTTGGGCGAGGAATAAGTATAAGCACTACGCTGTACAGTACATCTCTATGGCTTGCTTATTTTACACAGGCCCCTGACAATGACTATTCCATCAGTTTCTATGAGTTTGACTATTTTACATAAGTGATATCATGAGTATTTCTTTTTTTTTTTTTTTGTACCTGGCTTACTTCACTTAAGTTTATCCATGTTGTCACAGACTGAAGAATTTTCTTTTTTTAAGGTGAATAATATTCTGTTTTGTGTATATTCAACATTTTAGTACATTTTTCAATGGATATTTAAATTGCTTCTATGTCTCAAATGTTATCAATAATGCTGCAATGACATGGGAGTTCAGATATTTCTTTGAGATCTTGATTTCAGTTCCTTTAGAAGTGAGATTACTGGATCTTATGACAGTTCTATTCTTAATTTTTGAGAAACATCCAAACTGTTTTCCATATGGCTCTACCAATTGACATTCCTACCAACAATGTACAAGAGTTTCCTTTTCTCCATATCTTTGCCAACAATAGCTCCTTCTGGCTGTTTTTTGTTTGGTTGGGGTTTTATTGTTTTGTTTTTTACTTTTTCTTAATAATAACCATGGTAGCAGGGGTAACCTGGTTTGGATTTACACTTCTGTGATGATTAGTGACGATGCATAATTTTCACGTACCTGTTGGCAATGTGCATGTGTTCTCTGGAGAAATGTTAATTCGGTTTTCTTCTCCATTTAAAAAACTGGGTTATTTGTTGTTGTTGTTGTTGTTGCTGTTTTTGTCATCGAGTTGTATAAGTTCCTTATATAGTTCAAATATTAACCCTTTGTCAGACACATGTTGTGCAAATATTTTCTACCATTTCACTGGTTGCCTTATCATTTTGTTGATTGTTTCCTTTACTCTGCAGAAGCTTTTTAGTTAGCTTTTTAAAAAATCTCATTTGTCTATTTTTCACTTGAGTTGTTTGTTCTTTCACTGTCAAATCCAAAATCATTGCCAAGTCTAATGTCCATAAGTTTGCCCTATATTTTCTTCATGGAGTTTTATACTTTCAGGTCTCATGTTAATTCTTTAATCCACTTTGGGTTGATTTTTTTGTATATGATGTTAGATAGGAATCTAATTTCATTGTTTTTCTTGTGGATATCCAGTTTTTCCAACACCGTTTATTGGAGAGACTGGCATTTCCTCACTGTGTATTCTTGACACCCTTGTCAAAGATCAGTTGACTGTATATGTGTGGATTTGCTTCATGGTCCTTTATTATATTCCATTCCTCTAGGTGTCTGTTTTAAACCATTGTTATATAACATGATGAACAAATTTTCTTGTGAATATTTTTCTTCAGTTTAGAGTATGTATTTAGAGTATATTCCTAGAATTGGATTTAGAAATTGGTATAATATTCAGGAGTATTATATGATGACTAAGGACTCAGGAACTCCTATATTATTCTAGTCCTAGTAATTACTCTTCTTAGATGTCTATAAAAAAAGCAAGAGTTATGAAAAATAAGACACTACTTTTTTTTTAAATTCCACTACTCCCTAATGTCATTTAAGTTCACAACTCTGTTAAGCCTGGTTTGGAGTACTTAGTCTAGTCTGAAGTCTTTCAAAATATTTAGTCTCCCTTATAGCTTAAGTGAGGCTTTGCCAAATTTATCAGTCCAGTTCCGTGAAGAAGTGGTGAAATAGAGCATACATGACCTTTTAAAACACAATAACCCTAACCAATAAAAAACATGGACCAAGCAGTATCCTAAAAATGTCACAAATCAGATTCCGCTTCATGGGAAAGAAAGGACTAATAAAAAGGGAATTTCTCACTCTACCATATTATTGAAAACAGGGTCAAAGTATATAAGTATTTAAATTTTTATTTTTTAAATATTTTTTATTATTTTATGTTAGCCACCATACAATATTTCACTAGTTTTTCATGGAGTGTTCCATGATTCAATATTCGTTATAACACCCAGTGCTCATTGCAATACATGCCCTCCTTAATACCCATCACTGAGCTACCCCATCCCCCTAGTGCCCATCCCATCTGAAACCCTCAGTTTTTTTCTCAGAGTCCATAGTCTCTCATGGTTCATCGCCCCCTCTGACTCCCCCTCCCTTCAGTTTTCCCTTCCTTTTTCTAATGTCCTCCGTGCTATTCCTTATGTTTGCATGTAAGTGAAACCATATGATAATTTCTTTCTCTGCTTGACTTATTTCATTTAGCATAATCCCCTCCAGTTCCATCTATGTCGATGCAAATGGTGGGTATTCATCCTTTCTGATGGCTGAGTAATATTCCATTGTTTATATGAACCACATCTTCTTTATCCATTCATCTCTTGAAGGGTATCTCAGCTCGTTGCACAGTTTGGCTATTGTGGACATGGCTGCAATGAAGATTGGGGTGCATGTGCCTCCTTTCGCTACATCTGTATCTTTAAGATAAATACCCAGTAGTGCAATTGCTGGGTCATTGGGTAGCACTATTTTTAACTTTTGAGGATTCTCCACACTGTTTTCCAAAGTGGCTATATCAACTTCATTCACACCAACAGTGTAAGACCATTCCCCTTTCTCCAATCCTCTACAACGTTTGTTGTTTCCTGCCTTGTTAACTCTTCCCATTCTAACTGGTGCAAGGTAGTATCCCATGTGGTTTTGATTTGAATTTCCCTGATGGCTAGTGATGTTGAGCATTTTTGCAAGTTTCTTTTAGCTATTTGTGTGTCTTTTTTGGAGAAGTGTCTGTTCATGTCTTCTGCCCATTTTTTACTTATTTGTTTTTTGCGTATTGAGTTTGAGAAGATCTTTATAGATATTGGATACCAGCCCATTGTCCATAATGTCATTTTCAAGTATCCTCTCCCATTCCATGGGTTGTCTCTTAGTTGGGTTCACTGTTTCCTTTGTTTGTCAGAAGCTTTTTATCTTGAAGAAGTCCCAAAAGTTCATTTTTTCTTTTGTTTCCCTTGTCTTTGAAGACGTGTCTTGAAAGAAGTTAGTGTGGCCAATGTAGAAGAGGTTACTGTCTTTGTTCTCCTCTAGGATTTTGATGGATTCCTGTCTCACATTGAGGTCTTTCATCCATTTTAAGTTTATCTTTGTGTGGTGTAAGAGAATGGTCGAGTTTCATTCTTCTGTATATAGCTGTCCAATTTTCCCAGCACCATTTACTGAAAAGACTGTCTTTTTTCCATTGGGTATTTGTTCTTGATTTCTCAAAGATTATTTGACCATAGAGTTGAGGTTCCATATCTGAGCTCTCCATTCTGTTCCATTCATCTATGTGTCTGTTTTGTGCCAGTACCATGCTGTCTTGGTGGTCACAGCTTTGTAATACAGCCTGAAATCAGGCAATGTGATGCGCCTGGGTTTGCTTTTCTTTTTAAACATTTCCTTGACAATTCAGGGTCTTTTCTGGTTCCATACAAATTTTCAGATTGTTTGTTCCAACTCTTTGAAAAAAAACCATTGATGTTTTCAACAGGATGGCATTGACAGCATAGATTGCTTTGGGTAGATTAGATCTTTTATGAATGTTTATTCTTCTAGTTCCTGAACATGGGATGTTCGTGCAGTCTTTTTGTGTCTTCTTCAATTTCTTTCATAAGTGTTCTATAGCTTAAAGAGTGAGATCATTCAACCTCTTTGGTTAGGTTTATTCCTAGGTATCTTATGGTTTTTGTGGCTTTTGTAAATGGAATCAATTCCCTATTTCTCTTTCTACATTTACATTGTTAGTGTATAGAGAAGAAATTGGCTTCTGTGCATGGATTTTTTTTAATTTTATTTTTTCAGTGTTCCAAAATTCAATGTTTATGCCCCACACCCAGTGCTCCATGCAACACATGCCCTCAATATTCACCACCAGACTCACCCATACCCCCACCCCCACCCCTCCAAGTCCCTCAGTTTGTTTCTGAGACCAAAGTCTCTCATGCTTTTTTCCCTCCCTGATTTACCCTACTACCCATTTCCATTCTTTCTCCTACTGTTCTCCATATTATTCCTTACGCTCCATAAGTAAGTGAAACCATATGCTACTTGACTTTCTCGGTGTGGCTCATTTCACTCACCATAATTCCTCCAATCCAGTCCATGTTGCTACAAAAGTTGGATATTCATCCTTTCTGATGGAGGCGTAATATTCCATTGTATATATGGACCATATCTTCTTTATCCATTTGTCTGTTGAAGGGCTCTTTCCTTGGCTCTTTCCACAGTTTGGCGATTGTGGCCACTGCTGCCATGAACATTGGGTACATATGGCCCTTCTTTTCACTACATAAGTATCTTTGGGGTAAATGCCCAGTAGTGCAATTGCAGGGTCATAGGGTAGCTCTATTTTTACTTTTCTAAGGATTCACCACACTGTTTTCCAAATAGACTGCACCAACTTGCATTCCCACCAACAGTGTAAGAGGGTTCCCTTTTCTCCACAGCCTGTCCAACACTTGTTTTTCCTGTCCTGTTAATTTTGGCCATTCTTTTTTTTTTTAAGATTTTATTTGTTTATTTGACAGAGAGAAATACAGCGAGAGAGGGAGCAAGAGCAGGGGGAGTGAGAGAGGGAGAAGCAGGCTTCCCCTGAGCAGGGAGCCCAATGCGGGGCTTGATCCCAGGTCTCCGGGATCAATACCTGTGCTGAAGGGGGTCGCTTAACCAACTGAGCCACCCAGGCACCCCAAATTTGGCCATTCTGACTGGTGTAAGGTGGTATCTCAATGTGGTATTGATTTGAATTTCCCTGAGAGCTTGGGATGATGAACTTTTTTTCATGTGTCTGTTAGCCATTTGTATGTCTTCTATGGAGAAGTGCCTCTTCATGTCTCCTGCCCATTTTTTGATGTGGTGATCTTTATTTTGGTTGTTGAGTTTGAGGAGTTCTTTATAGATCTTGGATATCAGCCCTTTGTCTGTAGTGTCATTTGCAAATATCTTCTCCCATTCTGTGGGTTGCCTCTTTGTTTTGTTGACTTTCCCTTTGCTGTGCAGAAGCTTTTTATTTTGATGAAGTCCCAGAAGTTCATTTTCGCTTTTGTCTCCTTTGCCTTTGGAGACGTGTCTTGAAAGAAGTTGCTGTGGCCGATGTCAAAGAGATTACTGCCTATGTTCTCCTCTAGAATTTTGATAGATTCCTGCCTCACATTGAAGTCTTTCATCCATTGTGAGTTTATCTTTGTGTGTGGTGTAAGAGAATGATCTAGTTTCATTTTCTATACACAGTGTCCAATTTTCCCAGCACCATTTATTGACAAGACTGTCTTTTTTCCACTGAATATTTTGTATCATGTCACATTAATGAATTGCTGTATGAGTTCTAGCAATCAAATTCTAGCAATTTGGAGGTGGAGTCTTTTGGGTTTTCTTTTTTTTTTTAAAGATTTTATTTATTTATTTGACAGAGAGAAACACAGCTAGGGAGGGAACACAAGCAGGGGGCGTGAGAGAGGGAGAAGCAGGCTTCCTGTGGAGCAGGGAGCCCAATGTGGGGCTCTATCCCGGGTCTCTGGGACCATGACCTGAGCCAAAGGCAGTTGCTTAACCAACTGAGCCACCCAGGCGCCCTGTGTTTTCTACATAAAGTATCTTGTGATCTGCGAAGAAACAGTTTGACTTCTTCTTTGCCAGTTTGAATACCTTTTATATCCTTTTGTCTTCTGACTGCTGAGACTTCTAGTAGTGTGTTGAACAATAGTGATGATAGCAGGCATCCTTGTCATGTTCCTGATCTTAAGGGAAAAGCTCTCAGCTTTTCCCCATTGAGACTGATATTCACTGTGGGATTTTCATAGATAGTTTTTATGAAATTGAGGAATGTTCCCTCTATCCCTACACTCTGAAGAGATTTAATCAGAAAAGGATGCTGCATTTTGTCCGATGCTCTTTCTGCATCAATTGAGAGGATCTTATGGTTCTTGTCTCTTCTTTTATTAATGTGTTCTATCACACAATTTGACTTGCAAATATTGAACCACCTTCGTACCCCAAGAATAAGTCCCACCTGGTTATGATGGATAATCATTTTAATGTACTGTAGGATCCTAGTATCTTGTTGAGGTTTTTGCCATCCATATTCATCAAGGATATTAGTCTGTAATGCTCCTTTTTGATGGGGACTTTGATTCATTTTAGGATAAGGGTAATGCTGACCTCATAAAATGAGTTTGGAAGTTTTCCTTCCATTTCTATTTTTTTGAAACAATGTCAGGAAAATAGGCATTATTTGTTCTTTAAATATTTGGTAGAGGGGGCGCCTGGGTAGCTCAGTTGGTTAAGCGACTGCCTTCAGCTCAGGTCATGATCCTGGAGACCCTGGATCGAGTCCCACATCGGGCTCCCTGCTTGGCGGAAAGCCTGCTTCTCCTTCTCTCACTCCCCCTGCTTGTCTTCCCTCTCTGGCTGTGTTTCTCTCTGTCAAAATAAATTTTTTTTTAAAAAATCTTTAAATATTTGGTAGAGTTTCCCTAGGAATCCATCAGGCCCTGGACTCTTATTTTGGGGGAGGTTTTGATCACTGCTTCAATTTCATTGCTGGTTTTTGGTCTATTCAGATTGTCAATTTCTTCCTGTTTCGGGCTGGGTAATTTATAGGTTCCCAGGAAGGCATCCATTTTTTCCAGGTTGATTAACTTATTGGCATATGGTTGTTGATATTAATTTCTAATGTTATTTCTAGACCCTTGGTTTAATTGTGATCTCTTCCTTTTCATTCATAATTTTATTAATTTGGGTTCTTTCCTTTTTCTTTTGGGTAAGTCTGGCCAGAGGGTTATTGATCTTATTAATTCTTTCAAAGAACCAGCTTCTAGTTTTATTGATCTACTCTACTGCATGGTTGGTTTCTAATTCATTGAGCTCTGCCCTACTCTTTATTATTTCCCTTCTCCTGCTTGGTCTAAGCTTTACTTGTTCTTTCTCCAGTTCCTTTAGGGGTAAGGTTAGCTTGTATATTCAGGATTTTTCTACTTTTTTGAGTGAGACCTGAATGGCTATGTATTTCCCACTTAAGACCGCCTTTGCAGTATCTCATGGGTTTTGGACCAATGTGTTTTTGTTCTCATTGGTTTCCATGAATTGTTTTTGTTCTTCTTTGCATTCCTGGGTTTTCTTTAATTTGTTTTAATTGTTTAAATTATTCTTTAATTTCCTTGTTCCTATACATTCTTTGGCAGGTTGGTCTTTAGCTTCCAAGTATCTGAATTCCTTCTAATATTTTTCTTTTGATTAAATTCCATTTGCAATTCATTGTGGTCTGAAAATATGGAAGGAATAACCACAATCTTTTGGTATCAGTTGATATTTGATTTGTGACCCAGTATGTGCTCTATTTTGGAGAAAGTTCTCTGTGTGTTGGAGAAGAATAAGTATTCTGTTGTTTTGGAATGCTCTGTATATATCTATGAAGTCCATGTGGTCCATTGTGTCATTCAAAGCTCTTTTTTCGCTGTTAATCTTTTGCTTTAAAATCTCAAATGTATTTGACAAAATTATTTTCCAGAAAGATTGGACTAATTTTCTCCCCACTTGCATTGTATAAAAAATGTGTTTTTTTCCACACTATCATTTAACATTTAATGAATTCTGTCATTTATTAATTGTGTGATTTGGGGAAGGTAGCTGAACTTCTCTGAGCCTCAGTTTTCTCATCTGCAAAGTAAGTGAATAATGCTTACCTTATGATGTTACTGAGACAGTGTAATTATATAGAAACCTTCGTACCTGTCATGATTAAATTTTCAATAAGTTTACTTTTTTGTTACTATTATTTATATTAATAACTATTTAGTTACTATTATGTGATGTGGTTGTTTTGTAAAACTCTTAAATAATTTCCCAGGTGAAAGATGTATCTCTCATTGTTGTGTTGTAATTACTTAACTGTACTATTTAGTTTTTTCTTAAGAGCTATTTTCATTTCTTCTTTATAAATAACCCTTGACCAATTATTTCAAGCCTCAACAATTTTCATAGTGTTTTATATGTAATCTTAATGTAATAAACATTGACTATTTTTTTCAAGTTTTCAATAGCTTCTTTTTTTAATTTTTTTTATTTTTTAACTTTAAATTTATTTTATTTTTTTCAGTGTTCCAGGATTCAATGCCATGCCCCACACCCAGTGCTCCATGCAATAGGTGCCCTCAATACACATCACCAGGCTCTCCCATCCCCCCACCCCCTCACTCCAAGACCCTCAGTTTGTTTCTGTGTCCAAAGTCTCTCATGTTTCATTTATCTCCCTGAATTACCTTATTTTCCATTTACTTTCCTTCTCCTACTGTCTTCTATATTACCCCTGATGCACCACAAGTAAGTGAAACCGTGTGATACTTGACTTTTTCTACTAGGCTTATTTCACCCAGCATAATCTCTTCCAATCCAGTCCATGTTGCTACAAAAGTTGGATATTCATCTTTTCTGATGGAGGCGTAGTATTCCATTGTATATATGTATCACTCTTCTTTCTCCAATCATCCGTTGAAGGGCACCTTGGCTCTTTCCACAGTTTGGTGATTGTGGCCATTGCTGCAATGAACATTGGGGTACATATGGTCCTTCTTTTCACTACATCTGTATCTTTGGGGTAAATGCCCAGTCGTGCAATTGCAGGTCATGGGGTAGTTCTAGTTTTAATTTTTTAAGGAATCTCCACACTGTTTTCCAAAGCGGCTGCACCAACTTGCATTCCCACCAACAGTGTAAGAGAGTTCCCCTTTCTCTGCAGCCTCTCCAACACTTATTGTTTCCTGACTTGTTAATTTTGGCCATTCCAACTGGTGTAAGGTGGTATCTCAGTGTGGTTTTGATTTGAATTTCCCTGATAGCTAGTGATGCTGAACATTTTTTCATGTGTCTGTTAGACATTTGTATATCTTCTATGGGGAAGTGCCTCTTCATGTCTCTTGTCAATTTTTTGATGTGTTCATCTTCTTTTTGGATGTTGAGTTTCAGTAGTTCTTTATAGATGTTGGATACCAGCCCTTTGTCTATAGTGTCATTTGCAAATATCCTCTCCCATTCTGTGGGTTCCCTCTTGTTTTGTTGACTGTTTCCTTTGCTGTACAGAAGCTTTCTATTTTGATGAAGTCCCAAAAGTTCATTCTCTTTTGTCTCCTTTGCCTTTGGAGACGTGTCTTGAAAGAAGTTGCTGTGGCCGATGTCAAAGAGGTTACTGCCTATGTTCTTTTACAGGATTTTGATGGATTCCTGCCTCACATTGAGGTCTTTCATCCATTTCGAGTTTGCCTTTGTGTGTGGTGTAAGAGAATGGTCTAGTTTCATTCTTCTATATGTAGCTGTCCAATTTTCCCAGCACCATTTACTGAAGAGACTGTCTTTTTTCCACTGGATATTTTTTTCCTGCTTTGTCGAAGATGATTTGCCCATAGATTTGTGGGTCCATATCTGGACTCTCTACTCTGTTCCATTGGTCTATTTATCTGTTTTTGTGCCAGTACCATGCTGTCTTGTAATACTGTAATACTGCCAGTACCATGCTGTCTTATAATACTGTAATACTGTAAGTAGCTGTAATCATAGCTTTGTCATAAAGCCTGAAGTCAGGTAACGAGATGCCCCCACCTTTGTTTTTCTTCTTCAGCATTTCCTTAGGAATTCGGGTCTTTTTGGTTCCATATAAATTTTAGGATTGTTTGTTCCAATGCTTTGAAGAATGTTGGTGGAATTTTGATCGGAATGGCTTTGAAAGTATAGATTTCTCTGGGTAGTATAGACATTTTGACAATGTTTATTCTTCCAATCCATGAGCATGGAATGCTCTTCCATCTTTTTGTGTCTTCTTCAATTTCTTTCATGAATGTTCTGTAGTTCCTCGAGTACAGATCCTTGACTTCTTTGATTAGGTTTATTCTTAAGTATCTTGTGGTTTTTGGTGCTATAGTAAACGGAATTGATTCTTTGATTTCCCTTTTATTTTTTTCATTGTTAGTGTATAAGAACGCAACTGATTTCTGTGCATTGATTTTGTATCCTGCCAGGTTACCAAATTGTTGTATGAGCTCAAGTAGTTTGGGGGTAGAGTCTTTTGGGTTTTCCACATAGAGTATCATGTCGTCTGCAAAGAGAGAGAGTTTGACTTCTTCCTTGCCAAGCTGGATACCTTTTATTTCTTTCTGTTGTCTGATTGCTGTTGCTAGGACTTCTAACACTGTGTTGAACAGTAGCGGTGAGAGTGGGCATCCTTCTCTTGTTCCTGATCTCAGAGGGAAGGCTGTCAGTTTTTCCCAATTGAGGATGATATTCGCTGTGGGTTTTTCGTAGATACATTTTATGAGGTTGAGAAATTTTCCCTCTATCCCTATATTTTGAAGAGTTTTGATCAGGAACGGATGTTGTATTTTGTCAAATGCCTTTTCTGCATCAATTGAGAGTACCATGTGGTTTTTCTCTCTCCTCTTATTGATTTGTTCTATCACATTGATTGTTTTGCGAGTGTTGAACCACCCCTGCATCCCTGGGATAAAACCCACCTGGTCATGGTGGATAATCTTTTTAATGTATTGTTGGATCCTGTTAGCAAGGATCTTTTTGAGAATCTGGCATCCGTATTCATCAGCAATATTGGCCTGAAGTTCTCCTTTTTGATGGGGTCTTTGTCTGGTTTGGGGATTAGAGTGATGCTGACTTCATAGAAAGAGTCTGGAAGTTTTCTTTCTGTTTCTATTTTTTGAAAGAGCTTCAGGAGAATAGGTGTTATTTCTTCTTTGAATGTTTGGTAGAATTCCCCAGGGAATCCATCTGGGCCTGGACTCTTGTTTCTGGTGAGGTTTTTGATCACTGCTCCAATATCATTACTAGATATAGGTCTATTCAGATTGTCAATATCTTCCTGTTTCAGTCTTGGAAGTTTATAGGTTTCTAGGAATTTATCCATATCTTCTAGGTTGTTAAACTTAGTGACATATAATTGTTGGTAGTAATTTGTGATGATTGTTTCTATTTCCTTGGTGTTAGTTGTGATCTCTCCCCTTTCATTCATAATTTTATTAGTTTGGTTCTTCCTCCTTTTCTTTTGGATTAGTTTGGCCAATGGTTTATCAATCTCATTGATTCTTTCAAAGAACCAGCTTCTAGTTTCGTTGGTGTGTTCTACTGTATCTCTAGTTTCTGATTCATTCATCTCTGCTCTAATCCTAATTATTTCCTGTCTTGTGTGGGGGGTTGTTTTAATTTGTTGTTGATTTTCCAGTTCTTTAAGGTATAATGAGAGTTGGTGTATTTGGGTTTTTTCAATTTTTTTGAGTGAGGCTTGGATGGCTATGAATTTTCCCCTTAGGACTGCCTTTGCTGTATCCCATAGTTTTTGGATCGATGTATCTTCATTCTCATTGGTTTCCATGAAGTGTTTCAGTTCTTCTTTGATTTTTTGGTTGATCCATAGATTCTTGAGCCGGATTGTCTTTAGCTTCCAAGTGTTTGATTTTCTTCTGAGCTTTTTATGGTGGTTGAGTTCATTTCATGGCATTGTGTTCTAGAGAAAGTTCTTTTTGCACTCAAGGAAAATGAGCATTTTGCTGTTTTAGGGTGCAATGTGTTGAATATATCTATGAGATCCATCTGTTCCAATGTGTCATTCAAGGCTCTTGTTTCTTTGTTGATTTTCTGTTTAGATGATCTGTCCATTGCTGAGAGTGGTGTGTTAAGATCTCCTACAATTAATGTATTTGTGTCAATATGATTCTTTATTTTGCCTAATAGTTGGCTTATGTAGTTGGCTCCTCCCATGTTGGCGGCATAAATATTTACAATTGTTAGATCTTCTTGGTGTATAGACCTTTTGTGATGTAGTGTCCTTCTGTGTCTCTGACTACTGTCTTTAGATTAAAATCCAATTTGTCTGATATGAGAATTGCTACCCTGGCTTTCTTTTGGTATCTGTTAGCATGAAAGATGGTCCTCCGTCCCCTCACTTTCAATCTGGAAGTGTCTTTAAATTCAAAATGTGTCTCTTGTAAACAGCATATGGATGGGTCCTGTTGTTTTATCCAGTCTGAAACCCTGTGCCTTTTTATTGGAGCATTTAGGCCATTCACATTGAGATTGATTATTGATAGATATGTTTATATTGGCATCATGTTGCCTGTGAAGTTCATGTTTCTATAGATTACCTCTGTAAATTTCTGTTCTGTGTAACTCTTATGTTCATTTCTCTTTTATAGAACCCCTTTTAGTATTTCTTGTAGTGCTGGCTTGGTTGCATAATCTTTTAGACTTTGTGGTCCTGGAAGCTCTTTATTTCTCCTTCCCTTCTGAAAGTCAACCTTGCTGGATACATTATCCTTGGTTGCATATTTTTGTCATGTAATTTCCTGACTATGTCTTTCCAGCTTTTCTGGCTTTCCAGATTTCTGTGGAAAGGTCTGACGTTATTCTGATGGTCCTCCCTCTATAGGTAAGGGATCGCTTCCCCCTAGCTGCCCTTAAGACATATTCTATGGTTTTATGATTCACAAATTTAACAATTATGTGCCTGGAGGTTTTTCTGACCTCATTGATCTTGGGGGGTGTCCTCTCTGCCTCTAGGACATGAACATTTGTTTCATTCCCCAGATTTGGGAAATTTTCATCCATGATTTGTTCAACAATATCTTCTAGGCTTCTCTCTCTCTCAACTACTTCAGGGATTCCAATAATTCTGGTATAGGAGCGTTTCATGGCATCATTTATTTCCCTTATTCTGTTTTCATGGGATTTTAGCTGTTTGCTCCAAGACTTCTCTTGCTCCTCCTTAATCCATCTGTCTTCTAAATCACTGATATGATCTTCAGCTTCATTTACTCTGGCTGTTAGCTTATTTAAATTAGATTGCATCTCATTAATAGCCTTTCTAACCTCAGCTTTCACTTCTGTTATTAGGGCTTCCATTTTGATACTAATGTTCTTTTCCAAATTGGCCATTGCTTGGATGATTGCTGCCCTGAATTCCATTTCTGTCACATTGTTTATGTTCATTTCCAGTAATTCTGTGACCGGGGTTGCAGTCTCAGGTTCTTCTTCTGTTGGTTGTTCCTCCTCCGAGTCATTTTGGTGAGATGTGCTTGAGCAGGTGTATAGCTAAATATATCAGCCACTATCCAGGTGAATTGATCGCTCTTTGCTGATGCTCTTCATCCCCCGTGGTGATCCAGAAGTGCGAAATGGAACATTTCAGGCTGATTTCATGGGTGTTCACAGTGTTCCTGTAGTGTTTTTTGGAGGAATAGAACTCACTTCAGGGGACTCCCCAAAATGGGGTCACCTGGCCTTCCACCATCTTCCTCAATAACTTCTTCTATTCCACTGGTCCTGATATTTTAGTGTTCTCCCGAAATGTGTTTGGTTTGAGATTCATGGAACTATCAATGTCCCATAGCTTAAACCATGATCCGGCATAGTCGGGCCACTGTTCTTCAAGCAGGGACCTCACAGTTTGCAGATCTGGTGGGATCCCTTCCTTCTTCCACCAGGACAAGACATCAACTCTTGTCTGATATCTCTTTCAAGTATTTTCCTCAGCTTGTGGTTTGTCCTTTAATTCATGATAATATTATCTTCGAGAGTTCATTCCATGTATATTGTCATATTTTCTTAGACATATTTTGTGTCATTTGATCCTATCTATGAAACACGGGAATTTTAACTTATTTTTCCTATGTTTTTTGTTTACTTCCAGTATTTTACTCGTTAATCCAAATAGAACAATACTTGGTGTACTAAATGCTAAGGCTTTATTTATAAAGCAAGAAGCATTTGCTCTTCTTTAAGAGGTCAAATTAAGTTTGATGTGTGAAAACTGTTTCACATTTTTCAACCGTATATTATAATTAAATATGTAGTATTTTGAACAGTTAGCAGTACAGTTTTATACATGGCAACAGGGCTAACAATATATACATCATATTGTAAGGATATGTGTATAGTCATTTAGTAAAATCCACATAAAGTCTAATATTTTCATATCAGAACTAGCCAAGAAGGCTCTAACAATGTCGCACTCTATAAATAAATGGCACTGAGAGAGGAGATTTGGGAAACAATGAAGGGGATTTACATTAGAAACAAGTAGTAAAAATTAAAATATTTTATTTAGTTTTAATTAGAATGAGATGAATAGCAACAATAGCTAGAAATATCCAATTTGGTTTTAAACTGGGCTTTCAATGATACTTTTCTACAGGACTTGAGTCACCAACCCAAAGTTTGTTCTTTCTTTATTTGTGCCAACAGGTAAAGAGGCATAAATCTCAATGGGAGAGGAAAACCAAACCTTTGTGGCTGAGTTTATTTTCCTTGGTCTTTCCCAGGACTTGCAGACCCAGATCCTGCTATTTATTCCTTTTCTCATCATCTATCTTTTGACTATACTTGGAAACCTGCTCATCATCATTCTCATCTTCTTGGATTCTCAACTTCACACTCCCATGTACTTTTTTCTTAGAAACCTCTCTTTAGCAGACCTCTGCTTCTCTACTAGCATTGTCCCTCAAGTGTTGG
>PITA01026428.1:0-22621 GCA_004023965.1 Spilogale gracilis
GAGATCTGAGCGCCATCCACTGAGACCACATGGATGCTGCTTCCGGTACCACGTGGGCACAATGCTCACGTCTGCTTTGCTTGCAAACATTCCTTTCTACTTTGAAAGCACTGACATTAAAAACAGAGCAAATGGCTAAGTGTGAGATGGACACTGGGGTCCTGGATTTCTAACTTCTGACCTAATAAGGAAGTTCTGTGCTTTTTCATGAGAATGTCTGCTCACTTACTTGGTAAAAGGTGCATAAGCATTAATCAACAGAATTAATTCTCCAGCAGTCTGCCCTTTGGCATGTGTCAATCAGCTTCTAAGTTACAAGCCAGACAAACCAATTCCATCTAATTCATGAAAAAGTAATAAATATATCAGAAGATTTTTGAGTTGCCCAGGGAGTCACTGTGGGAAGTTACATGGCCAGGAGAAATGTCCAAACTCTATCCACAGAACATGTCTCATTGAGAATGGGACCTCACCACCTGCATGGTGACACTTCAGGGGTGAGCTCAAGGTCCCACTGATGACACGGCTATGGCTGCCCCTTCCAGAAATTGAGTTAGTTACTGTAGCAGTCTCCATTCTCACCAACGTAAATCCCAAGAAGTCCCTGCTTCTGGCAGTCCCAATGTCTGGCGTGGGAGTGTCTTATTGGCAGAGCCAAGGACCCTTACCAACCTACCATCCCCCAGAAAGAGGGGCTGTGAAATAAATCTAGTATTTCAGTTTTTATCGCTGGGGTAGGTTGCTGCCTCCCCTCTTGTCTTATAAAGTAGAGACTCCCACAGACATAGTAAGGCCATGAGACGCTCGATAAACAAACGGCCCCTGAAATCCAATTTTTTTGGCTCCTCTCCATCAATATATGCTCTTCTTACCAAACTTAAAATTTCCGAAGGTTAAAAACACTTTCTGCTGAACATGGTGTAACTCTAAAACACACAACCTGAATCACACCCCAAAATCTGGACACCCCAAAGGACTGCCGGTCCTGGGGTCCATCTCCAAGGCCAGCGTCTTGGGAGGATAGCCATTCATCCCCTAGCACCTTTGTAATCTGGCTCCATATTCGACAACTGTAAAGTTAACCACTAATGATACACTTTATATGAAACTGTGGAAGAAGTGGAGAAAAAAGAATAAGGAAATGAATAAAATATGTAATACACCAAAGAGAAAGGCTGAGTCCATCCTACAATCCTTATTTCTACAACTGATCATGTGGCCCTAGTTGAAATAGAGACTTCATTCCTACCCTACCCACCTAAGTTTTCAGCAGGTGGGAAAACTGAGACATCTGATCCTTTCATAGTACTGTCCATTTGAAATTGCTATAGTCTTAACTTTTTACTACTGGATATGGCAACAATGGCATAATAAAATATATACATACTACTTCTGTATCCCCAATTCCTGGCACAGAGCTCCTAAAGCCCTTGGAATCTCCTGAGTGAGAAGAACATCTTCTGCATGCTAAAATGATGACTTCTGGCAGGTAGGGAGGGCAGGAGGAGGAATGTGAGAACTAGCTTCAGCATGGCGGCTGGTCATCAGAAAGACCAAGCCATGACCACAGGGTTGAAATTTTCAGCCCCACTCCCAGATCTCCAGGGAGGGAAGAGGGGCTAGACATTGAGTTCAATCACAAATCCCCAGTGATTTCATCAGACATGCCTAGGTAATGAAACTTCCATAAACACATCTCAGTGATGGGATTCATAAATGTTTTTTTATAAGATTTTTTATTTATTTATTTGACAGAGAGAGAAAGATCACAAGGAGGCAGAGAGGCAGGCAGAAAGAGAGGAGGAAGCAGGCTCCCTGCTGAGCAGAGAGCCCAATGCGGCCTTGATCACAGGACCCTGAAATCATGACCTGAGCCGAAGGCAGAGGCCTTAACCCACTGAGCCACCCAGGCGCCCAGTGATGGGATTCAGAGAGTTGTTTCAGGTTGATGAAGACGATGAAGTTCTAGGAAGGTGAGGCACTTGAAGAGGGCATGGAAGCCATCCATTGTCACCACCCCAAAACCTTGCCCTGTGCATCTCTTCCATTTGGTCATTCCCGAATTGCAACCTTCATAATAATAAATAATAAACCAGTAAACATAAGTAAAATGTCTTCCTGGGCTCTATGAGTCATTCTATCAAATTATAGAACCTGAGAGAAAGGCTGAAGGAAACTGATTTTATAGCTGGTTGGTCAGAGGTACAGGTGTTCCTGGGACTTGCAAATGGTGTGTGATATGGGGGCACTCTTGTGGGACTCTGATACTCCAGGTGTCCTTTGCCACAACAAACACCCAAACTTCCTCTCTGGTCTGCCCCAAGAGGAGCCTGAAATAGTCAGCTTCTAGTTGAATGGAACCATGATTGCACTCTGTAGTAGAAGCATTTCTCCCTTGGCTGCCGAGGCCCCAAATCCCACAGAGCCCAGAGCCCGAAGAGCAGAGGGCAACAAGTCTACAAGTGGGTTTCCTAGTGAGACATGCCACTTCCACTTCCAATCCTTGATTCCTAGGTTTAAGGTCGATCTAACGTAGCCAGCCTTTCACCGGGTAGCTGACTGGTCCCTTTACGGTGTGGTGCCATTTTTAGATTAATTGTTGCTGCCTGCCAGTTGGGCCCATGGCAATGAAGACATTAACCCAGTCCGGAAGACAAGGTCATGTTGTTAGCCCAGGCTTACCCTCTATCCCCTTGAACTCCACTGATGTCAAGAGATCACTGATCAAACACTGGATGGCTGGGGAAAGGTTGACTGACACCTATAAGGGGGGACAGGGGCCCCATCATTACTGAAGGGATTCTCTGAAGTGAAAAGCTTTGGGTGAATTCATGTGGGAGGCAAGTATTTATCACATTTGACATTCTAAGAGGGCCAAGGATCACCCATATACCTCTCCTTCAGGTTTCCATATCACCCGCTGCAATTATGGTCCTTCTCAGACCTTGAGCATCCAGCCAAACCATCAGACACTTCCCATGATGAAGACTTTTAACTCAAGCTCTCTCTCCTTCCAGGCAAGTACAAACTGAGATGCCACCCACAGTTCTTTCCACTGGAAAGTAGCCTGTGCCCCTGTCTTTCAGGGCTCTGTTTGAGAGGTGCCATCATGTAGCAGCCCGCCATCTTGGATGGTGTCAGCATATTGTGCCGGGATATCAGGAAACTAAGAATAAGGTCTTTTTCCTTCCCACTCAACAAGAAAATATTGGGTTGGTGGGAGGATGGCAGTGCCAGCAACAGCATACCAGGAAGCTGCCCTTTCTCTGCATGTGGCTTCAGGGAGTGACTGGGCCCTTTTGGAGTATGTTTATCCACTCCAAGATGGGGTATTGCTGGGAATTACTGATACACAGACACTAGACTCTGGGTCCTGCTGTTAGAATGACACCACTAGCCTTGGAAGCTGCATATAGCTACCCCCTGCCAGTAGGAATTCTAGGAAGTTCCTACTTCCTTAGACACCAGCTCCTCCTGAAGTTTGACATGAATGAGTCTGACTGGTGGGGCCAAGGACACAGGCCTGCACTTCAGCTGCAAAAAAAATGCAGGGGAAGTGAGCAATTGACATCTTTAGTTTTTACTGTTCGGTGTAACTTCTGCCTCTCGAAATGGAGGGAAATTCCCCTAACAGAGACAGGGTTCAGATGCTAGATAACCAATAAGAGAGATGTGCCCACATTCATGATTAAGAATATAGGCTCTAGAACCAAGCTGCCTTAGATCCTGATTCTACCATGTCTAACCTTGGGCTACTGACTGATTCTCCCTGTACCTCATTCCCTCAACCATAACAGAATTACAGCACTTCACAGAAGTACTGTTTGTAAGGAGTAAGGGAATTAGGCCATGCAAAACATTTAAAACACTACCTAGCACACATCAAATGATGGCTATAGTAGTAGTCATTAATATTGCTATATGCAGCATCCATCCTTTTTTTTTTTTAAAAAAGTTGTTTTGGTGTTTTTTTTTTTTAATTTGAGAGAGACAAGAGAAAGAGTGACCAGGGGGAGGGGCAGAGGGAGAATGTCCTCAAGAAGACTTCCCACTGAGTGTGGAGCCCAACACGGGCTTGATCTCACGACCCTGAGATCACAAACTGAGCCAAAATCAAGAGCTAGACCCCCAGCCAACTGATCCACCCAGGCACCCCCAGCATTCATCCTGAAAACAGGGAAAGAAAGTAACTTTCATAGAGTACCTATCAATTACTCTGAATTGGGCTAGGAATGCTATATTTAATTCATTCACTCGTCATTTAATCCGACATTTCTTTTTTTTAAGTATAATTAACATATATAATATTACACTAGTCTCAGGTGTACAACATAGTAATCAAAATTTCTATACATTTCTATACTGAATAATGCTTACCACAATAAGTGCAGTCACCATCGTCACCATACAACATTATTACTATCTTATTGACTGTATTTTCTGTGGTGTCCTTTTCATCGCAGAGAATTATTTATTTTATAATAGGAAGTTTGTACCTATTTCACCCATCCTCCCACCCACCTCCCCTTTGGTGACCACCAGTTTGTTCTCTGTATTTAAGAGTCTGGTTTTTGTTTGTTTGTTCGTTCATTTATTTTGTTTCTAGATTTCTTAGAAGACATAAGTGAAGTCATATGGTATCGCATCTCAATCACTCCTGCACCATAACCCTGCCATACACCAGGCCCTGTTTTATCCATGGGTATGGGACAGTGACCAAACAGAGGAAAGTCCCAGATTTCATAACCACGAGACTCAGGGACATTAACTAACTTCCTTTAAGTCACAGTTAGTAAGGGACACACTATGAATCTGACCTCAGGTCTGTATTCCTCTAAATATTTGCTCTACCCACCCTCCAACAACTACTAGAAAGGCAATGTGATCTGGAGGCCACGTATATTACAGAGATTCCCCCAAATCAATACATAAACTCAATTCAAGAAGGTTTTTTGTTGTTGCTGTTTTCTGAGCAGGAACTGATATGCAGAAGGCAGATTAACTACCATCTTCTTTGAATACTTTTCTTTATAATAACTACCCTCTGCTGGATTTTGATCCTTAACAAGCAGAGTCTTGGAACAAGCAACTTGAAAAGCAGCAGGAAGGCAGAACCAACTGCACTCCGCCCTGATCTGGGGTCCGTTCCAGTGAGGGAGCCAAAGCTCATAAGATAGCTTCAAACACCCTTTCAAAGAGGCCCTTTCTTTGTCCTTTAAGTACTACACAAAATTCAAAGGCTTAAAACTCCAATTCACACTGCATCCTTAGGTTTCCTGTGCAAAGAAATAATAATAAAACAAATAAATTATTTATTGTTTCTTAAAAATCCAGCCTCTAAGGGAAAAGGCTTGCGGCCAGTACATTATAAAAATAACTGAGATATATTTTTAGGAAAGAAATAATGGACAAGCAGGCACCCACCATTAGCTGTTGGTAAAAATAAGAGATCAAAGAGGTCAGAGAGCGTGGCTTGGAATTCTTTCTACAAATAAAGAGAAATCAAATGACGTAGAGTTAAATTTTCATTAACTTTTTTTGCTGAAGAGAAGCCCAAAGATTTTCTATTTTCAGACATAAAACATCATGGAAATTCTTCTGTTGACAAGTGTAGATAAGGCATTTGTGATACACTTCTGGAAGAGACACGTGGTGAGATGCCAAAAACTGTGGGAATCTTTCAAAGAAACACAACTACAACTGATTTTATATTTAAACAAACACAGATATGCTATGGAGTCCGATGTAGAAGATGCCTGAGTTTTTCCACTCCTGGTGAGTGATTCCTCGAGCCACACCCTGAAGCCCTCTGAGTTATGATCTCATATTTCATGATTCAGGGGAAGGGCTGATCTGTGGGGGACAAGGCTGTGCATACCTTAGCCATCCCTCCAAACAGCAGGCTACACCCCTTCAAAGCCAGGCTGGCAGTGAGTTCTCAGAACAGCCTTTTGGAAAAACAAAATAAAAATCAAAAACAAAGACGAAGGCCCAATAGAGACCGGCTTCAAAAATGGTCAGCTTGAAAGTATGAAACTCAATTATTTGACTGTTCTCCGTTCTAATCCATCACACGGCAGATACGTTTTGCCAGGGTGGTTTTGAATTGTGTGAATGAATTGACTGCCTTGTTATCTCGCATGGATGGCCCTGGCCAAGTGAGGATTATGGTCAAAGGAACTAACCACATGGGTCCTCCTTCCCTGTTGAAGATTTTGATCCTTCACGATGCATTTACAGGGAAGGAATTTCAAATGAACATTAAAAACCTATGACATTAGGAGGGCAAGGTAGCAGATTAAACAAATAAATCTTATATTTCCCCTTCTCAATACTCCATTAAAATATATTTTATTGTGTTATGTTAGTCACCATACAATGCATCATTAGCTTTTGATGTCATGTTCTAAGATCCATCCTTTATGCATAACACCCAGTGCTCCGTAATACGTGCCCTGGTTAATACCCACCACCTGCAATAAAGCAGCCTCCCACTCCTGCAATAAAAAGCAGGTGGATGAGTGACAACAGGCAGAGCAAACCTGAGATAGCCAAATGCCAAGGCACAGGTGGGGGAAATGGAGGTCAACCCAATCACAAGTCAGTATAAAATGCAGAATCTTCCAGAAAAAAAATATGTTCATGGATGTGTACCCCATGCACCTTTGCAATTGCAAACAAAGAGGGGCAGAGACAGAAAAGATCACATTGAAAGAATGAGGAAGCAGAATGTCTTAGGACTTCTCAAAAGGGATTCCGGAAGAAAAGACAAGACCATGAATGAAAGTTATTTCCAACCTAAAATCCATGCAAACTCAAACTGCCAAAGTGAGCAGAGAATAAAGAATTTCAGGAATGTAAAATCTCAAAAATTGCACCCCCAAAGATGCTAATACACAATGTGCTCCACACCATCAGAGTAAATCAAGAAAGAGGAGCACACAGGAGGCAGGACAAAGAAGACCCCACAATGAGAAGGCCCTGGACGATGGTGAAGGACACAAGGTCTCGCTCAGAGCTTGGTGACTCAAGAGACAGACAAGGGGAGAGTTGTGTTAGTAGTAAAGTTGCTTCTGTCACTTAGACGTGCTTTGTAACCCTGGGAGTAAAGACCCGGGAAAGCCTGGCTCGGGGTCTCACCTGCCTTTTACTTGTCCAAGGAGTGTTCTGCACTCCATTCCCAGCTGCCTGGAGTTACTGCACACTTGTCTTTCACCCCAAAGAAGCGCCCAGAGCAGTGCATTCCCCAAGGTCTGTGTCCCCAGGGGACACCCAGTGTGTAACAGCCTCCCACTCTGCCAGGTCCCCAGACCCAGGGCTCTAGTTCCTAGGACTCTCAAGACCTTACCTTCTGACATCCCCTACACTTGGTGAATCCAGACTGATCCACAGACTCTTTACTTATCATCTCTCCTCTTCTCATAAGAGTAACACTATCTTGTCCTCACATACCTTGACTTGTGCTGGCTACATAAGTGCCCAAACCCAAACAGTAGACTATTTTCAGATAGTACCTAGGTGGCTAGAATATAAAGGAATACAGGAATGATTAACACAAATGCTGGAAATGGGGAAGCAGAGGAATCAGTCTGGGAAAGGAGATAAGAAAACATCTGGGCACTTGTAAAGTTCTAGATCTTTATTTATTTTCATGGTGGGCTCATGGGTGTTTACTTGATGACTATTTTCCAACCACCTGTGTTGATGTGTTGATGTTAGTAGTATTCTTTCAACCATACTATGTTTCTGCACTTCTCTATATACATTTTATCACATTTTTTAAAACCTCACGGCATTACTAAAATATGTGAGATAGGATAAAAGACTCATTGCAAAACATCCTAAGAAATAGGGAAGGGTATGGGGATGTACTTTTAAAGCACAACTTGTCAATACAGAAATTTTTTTTAAATGTCAAATTGTATATGGTTTGGTTTGGAACCAAATGAACACCAGCAATTAAATTTATGTCTCTGAATCAAAATGGTCTTTCTATTAGGGGGAAAAAACCCCTACTGGGGCACCTGGCTGGCTCCGTGGGTGGAGCATGTGACTCTTGATCTCAGAGCTGTGAGTTCAAGCCCCAAGGTGGGTGTAGAGATAACTTTCAAAAAAAAATCTTGGGTGCCTGAGTGGCTCAGTGGATTAAGCCTCTGCCTTCAGCTCAGGTCATGATCTCAGGGGCCTGGGATCAAGGCCCAGGTCAGGCTCCCTGCTGAGCAGAGAGCCTGTTTCCTCCGCTTTCTCTGCCTGCTCTCTGCCTACTTGTGATCTCTCTCTATCTGTCAAATAAATAAATAAAATCTTTAAAAAAATGAAAAATAAAAATATTTAAGAAAGTACTGTTTTTATAGCCCGATATATAGAATTCTTTCACTGTACTTTAGAAAATATAAACTGCTTTTTCATCATTATTTTTGAATTTTGATTTAAATGATGAAACAGGAGACGCTGTTATTCCGGATTACATTTCCAAAACCATATGGCAGCGCACCTAAGTGGCTCAGTCACTTAAGCAGCCGACTCTTGGTTTCAGCTCAGGTCGTGATCTCAGGCTCGTGGGATCCAGCTCCGAACTGGGTTCTGTGCTCAGTGGGGAGCCTGTTTGGCCTTCTCCCTCTGCCTCTCCCCACGCTCATGTGCTCTCTCGTTCTCTCTCAAATAAATAAAGAAATAAATCTTTAAAAAGAAAAAATAAAACCATATGGAAAGCTCATCTAGTAAATGCTATAAATGTCCTCAGTTTGCAGACTGGATGCTTGTCCTCAGATGAATTATCATGTTTGTGTATCAACAGGAATAATAATTACAATGAATTCAAACACTTCAAATATGCTTAAATTCATGAGTTTATAATGATACCAAGTTTAAAAAACACTCATTGTCACCTCTTGAGAATGGCAAGGAGCTAACTCATTATTTTGAAAACAGCCAAGTAAAGAGAAAGAATCAAACACTCATCCTGCCTTCCCCATAAACCTGTACCACGGGGTAAATGAGTGACTAATAAGGGGAAATTTCTCCTTCCAGGAGTATCCTACGTAATAAATGAGGAAGAATGACAGAATGAAAATATCAGTAATTTACAACCAAAGTGATAGGGGTTCAAAGCAGTGACTGACCCCCAGGGCCGCTAACAAGACTGGAAGACAGACCCAAGGGGTCTCCTGACAGAGGCACCGCCACGACCTACAGATTCATCTTCCAAAAAATAGAAATAAAAATAAATAAAACCCTCACCTTATCCATCCTTTAGATCAAACTATAAGTTTATAGGAATATAGCCAGAGCAACACAGAAAGAGTACTTTGGGATAGAATCAGAAAAATTTAGACCATGGAAAATTCTACAGAACAAACAACATGGTTTCTTCATTAAATAACCACAAGGAAATGGGGGTGGAGGGCCAAATGCATTAGGCTATAATTCAATCCCAATTCAAACAAAGACACTGTAAAAAATTTATCAGGCCATCTGGAACATGTGAACACTGACTAGATAGTTAATTATATTGTTCAGTTGTAGGTGAGATCACGGTATGCTACTTATGTATATACAAAAGAAACTACCTTTGAGAAATCTCTGCTCAAATACTCTAGGTGAATGAGTTGCTATCGAGGACATACCTCAAAGTAACTCATGGCAGTGGAAGTGGGTGGACATGTTTAGAAGATGGCATAGGATGGTTATCAGTCTACAGATGAAGAAGCTGGTGATGGTTCCATAGGATTTGCTATGTTATTCTCTTTACTTTTCTATTTTTTGATATTTTATAAGAGAAATTTTTACGATTTTGCCTCAAATAAAAGGAGAAATTATATATGTGATATAGGATAGGCAAAGGGATCTTGACATTAATACAAAAATAGTTCTTACCTGGGACCTCTGGGTGGTTCAATCAGTTAAGCTTTGGCCTTTGGCTTGGGTCATGATCTCAGGGTCCTGGGATCAAACCCAGTGTCAGGCTCCCTGCTCAGTGAGGAGTCTGCTTCTCCCTCTCCCTCTGCTCCCCACTCCCTGATCACACACACACACACACACACACACACACACACACACACACTCTCTCTCTCTCTCTCTCAAATAAATAAATAAAATATTTTTTTAAAAATAGTTCTTAGCTATAAATGAGAAAAAGAACTACTCTAATCTAAAAACACAAAGAATACACACATGCTTCACAGAAAGAAAAATATATATACTCATTGACTACATGGGGGCAAAAACTTTGAACTTTTTAATGATTAAAGAAATGAGAGGAGTGAGCATAATTCTGGGAGGAAGGTAAAGGAGAATCACTCGACTTCGCAGAGATCAGGTAGAGAAGAAGGAAGAGCTGGAACCCAAATAAGCCTTTTGCGATACACTTCACACTAAACATTGTATTTTGAGATAATTGCATACATATGTATAAAATTTATGAACAAAGCCAAGAGGATAAGTTTAAACAAAAGCATCCATTTGTGCACAGTCTTACTTCATTAACCACAGAACTATGATAAAATTGGCCCAATAATTTTAACCTAAAAAAAAAGAAAGCTCTTCAAAATTATCCGAGGATTACAGCGATGGCCTGCCCCCACATTCTGCCTAGGAGTCTAGTTCTGTATCAGAAGGTAAAAATACTCTCAAAAAAACAACCTTAAGGGGGATCCTGGATGGCTCAGTCAGTTAAGCGTCTGCCTTCAGCTCAAGTCATGATCCCAGGGTCCTGGGATCAAGCCCTGCGTCGGGCTTCCTGCTCCTGGGAGAGCCAGCTTTTCCCTCTTCCTCTGCCTGCCGCTCTGCCTACTTGTGCTCTCTAGCTCTCTGCCAAATAAATAAATAAATAAATAAATAAATAAATAAATAAATAAATGAATAAATCTGTCTTTAAAAAAACAATGACAACTAAAGCGTGTTGGCCATGTGAAGGACAATTCTTCAACATGTGGACCGTCACCAAACAGTCTCTAAAGGTATTCAAAGCTCTCTCTTTGAGAGAGAGACAATAAAAAAAGAAAGCCAAATAAATAAGATGACTTTAGATTGTGCTACAGAAACAACAGCAGTGTCATGTCATACATGATAGGGAGAGGTTTTTTTAGATGAGGTGTACATGGAGACCCTTTCCTAGGAGGTGACACCTGAACTGACATCTGAATGACAAGAGCCAATCTTGCAAAAGATTGAAAGGTAGAAGAGTCTAGATAGAGGGAACTACAAACGCAAAGGTCCTGAGCTGGGAGCACCCAGGAAGGAGGTAAGGAACCACAGAAGATATCGTGGGCCATGAGGCTATAGCACCATACGGATGAAGAGGGTCAGGAGGAGCTCAGGAATGAGGGCAACGATCACCTATATGAGTAAGTGTCATGTAATATCAGCCAATGAGTAAGTGAGAGGCATTTAGATATTATGAGTTGGTGGGAGCCTTTCAAGTATTTCAAGCAGAGGTGGCACCTGGTTTGTGTACCACAAAGCTCCCCCGATGTGCTGCATGGAGTGGAGGTCATAGAATGGGAAGATAAGCAAGCCTGGAATGAGAAAGCCCACCTCAGAGGCAGCTGTAGAGAGCCCAGGGAGAGACGAGGCCAGCTGGGCCAGCCCAGCAACAGGAAGAGAAAGAAGCCTAATCTTGTGCTTCAGAGGTAGAGAAGACAGACACTTCTGGTGGACTGCTTGTAGCAAGTGAGTTAATTAGAGAAATAAAATAATAATATTTGGGTTTTTAAGTGAATAAAATGATGGGTGGCAGGGCTATTTACTGGGCTAGAAATGACAGAGGAGAAACAGGAGGAAGGGGGGAGAACAGAGTTCTGTGTGATAACCAAGATATGGAAAGCAACTCTGTGTCTGTCAGAATGTCAATGAGCCAAGAAGAGGGGATGTATGCATGCAATGGAATATTACACAGCTTTGAAAAAAGGACGATAGTCTGCCATTTGCAACCATATGGATGAACCTGGAGGGCATTATGATAAATGAAATAAGCCAGCCAGAGAAAGACAAATACTGCACAGTATCATTTCTATGTGGAATCTTAAAACACACACACACACACACACACACACACACACACACACACGAAAACAAAAGAAATCTAACAAAGGAACAGAATACAATATATGGCCACAGGGGTTAGGGTGGGAGAAATAGGGAACAGTTTATTATAAAAGGATACAAACTTGCAGTTGTAAGAGAATAAGGTCAGAGGATCTAATGTATAACATCATGACAATCAATGATAATGCCATGTAGAAGAATTGAAATTTGTTGAGAGAGTGGAAATTCGTCTCACCAAAAAAAAGAAAGGTGGGGGAGGGTAAATATGTGAGGTGAAAGGATGGGTTCATTACCTAGATAGGAGGAATGCTTTCAAAGTGTATACACAAACCAAATCATCACATTGTGTACTCTAAATATCTTATAATTATATTTATCAATTATACCTCAATAAAGCCTAAAAAAAGTTCTATCTTGTCCATTTTGTCTCAGATGACTATAATCGTAGACCCCACGGAGATATCAAGTGGACAGTTTAATTAATAAGGAGCCTGAAGCTCCCAGAAGGCACACCTGGAGATTTAAATGTAGGAGTCACCAGCATAGAGATGATAATTAATCAGATTGAATAAGATTTCATAGGAAGAAAAGCTAGATAAAAAAGGAGACAGTATTGAGAACCAAGAGGTAGGCACTCCAGTCTTTGGAAAACTGAATAAAGTCCAAAATAGAATTTAAAGTAATAGAAGTGACTTCAATGTTCACTTGATTCTTTTCTCTCTGAAAAATCATTCATTAAAATAAATGAATCTAAACAAAAGTCCCTGAGGTGTGTTCTAAGAGCAGCCTGGCAGTCCTTAGTCTTCCCCCTGAGTCCAGAAAATGAGTCTCAGTTTTTCCTCCATGTCTTGCCATGCACCTCCACCATCCCTAATGAGCCCCCGCATCATTTAGTTGTGTGCTATTTTCCGCTTCCAAAATTTGAAGCCAACCTTAACATTGAACATACAAGAAAACATTGACAGGATGATGGGACCATTAGGAGTGCTGCTCATGTGTATTATCTGTTCTAATTTAATTTCTCTGGTGTAAACAAAGACCATTTGAACAGTATGAATTGAAATCTGGGCAGAGTGTGAGTAGGCAGCTGCCAGCATTTAATGATGTGTGCATTTCTCTAGCAATTGGGCTTCAAAGTGAAGGAAGATAGGAGGGAATGGCTACAGCCCTCCTGTGAACACCTTTAATCCAATTTATCATCCCCTTCCCCTTAGCTGGTCTTTCCTTTTTGTTTTGTCCTCTGCCAAAAGAGGAGAAAATTAGTTGGGTGCAAGGGACACTGCTGAAGTTCTTCACTGACCTATCTGGGAATTGCCCTGTAATAGTTAATTTCATCTATCCACTTGGCTAGGCTATGGCCCAGTTGTCTGGGCAAACACCAGTCTGCACGTTGCAGTGAAGGTATTTTTTTTAAATGTGATGAACATCTAACTAAGTAGACTCTGAGTAAAGCAGATTACCCTCCATAATGTGGGTGGGCCTCATCTAATCAGTTGACAGCCTTATGAAGAAATTGTGCCTCAAGACTACAACACGGAAACCCCGCCTGAGTTTCCAGCCTGCAAGTTTCAAAGTCAAGAATTTAACATGAAGTCTTCCAGATGGATAGATGGATAAATAGATAGAGATAGATGATAGATAGTACATAGATAAATAGATAGATAAATAGATGATCGATAGATCAAGAGATGATAGATATCCTATTGGTTCTGTTTCTCTGGGGAACTATGACTAAGAGTAAACTTCAGAATCAGGTGAACAAGTGCCATAAATCCCAAGCCTTGAGGAAAGGACAAGGATGAGCTGCACCTACTTGTCTCTTCTAAGCCTGATGTGGTTGTCAAATCAATGAGAATCCTGTTATAAGAATGCAGGAGCTTTGTCCCTAGTGTTATCTGTAATAGTAAAATAACTAGATTTTAGGAAATCTAAATTTCATATTAAGGAAACATCTAAAAGAGAATGAGAGCATGACCCTTCAATTCTGCTGCAGTATATCCTTGCCTTAGTTTTTTCTGTCAGTCAATTTCTGATATAAGAAACCAAATGGCTCTCCATGTTCATGATATTCAAATTTTTACATAACATTAACATGTCCCCCCAACTCGGATGAGGATTTAGAACTCTATCAGAATAAACAATACATTATAGTTGCATGACCTATTTTGATTAAACAAAAAGGTAAACACACACAGCCATAATTAGATAGCCAATGCCATCTGAAACTGTGGTTCAATTTTCATAGAGAATCACATTCCATTCAAAACACACTCTCAGGCTTCAGTGAACCTTTTACTTTGGGCCAAATTTGGAGCTAGCCGGTCCCAGTTTATAAGGAGATCTCAGGTGCCTACGAAGGACATTGGGGAAGTAGAAAATGTCTGATGACTGAGGTGGGAGGGCATGTGGCTTAATGGAAAGTCCACTGAATTTGGAGTCAGTAACTCAAGGCTGCCTCTCCAACCTTATAGATATCTGGCTTTAAGACACCTCCATGGAACCTCCATTTCCCCACCTCTAAAATGGGACAGTAGTCTTTATGTGACATTCCTCAGGTTTGTTGTGATAATCAAGTGGGGTAGGTGTGTTCAACTATTTTGTACTGCATTTTCCTCATATGATGACTCAGCACAGAAGGGTTAGTGATTTAATTTTAGCAAAATTTCCAGAAAAAGATGCCTTACTCCTTACTATTTTTTAAAGATTTTATTTATTTGAGAGAGAAAGAGCATAAGCAGGGAGGAAGGATAGAGGGAGAGGGAGAAGCAGGCTCCCAGCCAAGCAGGGACCCCCAAGTCGGACTCGATCCCAGGACCCTGGGCTCATGACTTGAGCTGAAGTTAGACACTTTAACCGACTGAGCCACCCAGGTGCGCCCCTCCTTGCCCCTTGTTAATTACACAATGTACAAACTTCCAGAAGAGGCAAGCTCCCTTCTGGTTGTACCCTACATGGTGATTTAGACAGGCTCTTTCATCTTTGTACCCAGGAGATCACAAAAAAGTATTATAAGTCATAGTGACTTCATCAAGTGGAAACACTGGACCTTTTCCCATATGGTCAAGGGTGGTGTGTCTGGATGGGGCATAGGACTGACTCAGTCGGAGAGGTAGGTTTGCTTTCAGAGCCAAGTTTTAGGGTTACCTCTCTTTTTTCCCACTGCTTGATGGAAGTGTATTAATTCTCTATGGATATCTGTGGATCCCACGAATTGCAGACTTCAACTTCTCCTCAATCAGGCACAAATATTTTAGAAGTTTCCAAGGTCTGGTTTAATGCAATATTACTATAGTCTCTTCAATTGATACCACTTTCCCCAGAATCTACTTATTTTCTGAAAAATATATTTATTCATTATTGAGAAAGAGAGAGAGAAAGATTGCAAGTGAAGGGAAGGGCAGAGGGAGAGAGCATTCAAGCATACTCCCATGGAGTGTGGAGCCCAGTGCAGGGCTTGATCTCACAATCCATGAGATCAGGATCTGAGCCAAAATCAAGAGTCAGATGCTTAACTGAGCCACCTGGGCACCCTGGAATTATTTTTATCGCAGTGACATAGGCACTAACTTGCTTTCCTGGAAGGACCAGAAGCCATAAAAAGGCTGAAACCATGGGCATGTGAGGAGGGTTCTCTTTAAAGAAACAGAAGCCACCTGTTAGAGGGTATCTATTGGACCAGGACTGAAGCCAGTACCCAGTACGGTAGGAAGGTGAGGGGGGGGGGGCGGGGGAGGGTGTCAGTGAGCCAACGGCTGGATAAGAAGGCTCAAAAAACATGGCCGAAAACCCAAGAATAAGTAACAGGTAACCTCTGCCAAGGACTTCAATTTACCAGGTTCCCTGACGAGCATTTAACATGCTTTCTTTCATTGAATTCTCATTTAAATAGCCTAAGGTGGGTATACTCCTGTTATCTCCAATTTATAGATAAGGAAACGGATGCTGAAGGTGGCTGTGTCTAGGCCAAGGTAGCACAAATGGCAGAAAAGGATTCCAAAGCCAGGCTGCCTGAACACCTACAGTCTGTTACCTCCCCGGGATCTTAACAACCTCCCTATTATAAGGCCCATTTATTTTGACCATCACAAGACTTTTCTCAAATCACCCACTCAGTGACCCAAATGAATCACATCCAACCTAAAATTGGTGGGTTTATTTGGAGGGGGGAGGGTATTCGTTTATTTTATTTTTTTAAGTAATCTCTATACCCAATGTGGGGCTCAAACTCACAACCCCAAGATCAAGAGTCCTATGCTCTACTGACAGAGCCGACAAGGTGCATCCCTCTCCCCCTACCCAGGCTAAAATTGTTGGTCAAGGATCAGTAAGCAGGACAGGTGTTGGGTCAGAGCACCTGGTGGAGAGGACCCACTCACTTGTACCAAATGGCATTTATCTTGCCCAGGGCTTATGTTAGCCAAGTCTCACTCTTCAGAGCTATAGCCAAACCCTTGTTGGGTAGTACCAAGAGCTACGTCTGCCAGTCACGCCTGACGTGTGAGGTCTTCATAGGCTACTTGTTGCCAATGTGTGCGGAAATGTACATGGAGTAGCATCCCTGCATCTAATGTAAAGAGAATGTCAAGATGATTTAAGTATGGGTTCTTCCATCAAACAGATGAGAAATAATCAAAGCTCTTATCTCGTACATAATTATAATTGCTGCCTGGGTAGCAAATGCCTTTAGATCCGATGGCTAGATGTACCACTCTCAGAAGTGACAGTTAACTAAGGACTTCACTGATGGTTTTCAGGTGGGCCTTGGGCTGTTAGGTCTATTAGAGGAGGTACCAGGGCCCCAAGGCCAATGAAAACCTTAGGATCTACCCCCCATGGTTCCAGGTAAAACTCCTAAGACAGGAATGAAAGCAAATAAGGGAGTGTATGCCACCCTGTGTCCTCTGGTTTGGAAAGACTGTGTTGGACACCAGGAGAAAAATGATTTTGCTAACATCGTATGGCTTTGTGACATGTCTTCGCCCTGTCCTGTTCCAAAAGGCATCCGGAGTTCTGCTCCTTCCACCTCTACTGAGCGAGAGTCGCTCCACAAGCTCGCAGGGGTCAGAGCGCATCAAGTTATGACGGGGGTTCCACAAGAAGCAGGCAGCGGGGGCCCGTGCACAGAGCCATGTGAACTGCAGTGACAGGCTCATTTAGAAACAAATTAGGGGTTAAGTAAAAAGTGCATGACGAAGGCAAAACCGAGTTTCCCTTTCCCCCTTCCTGTCGGTTAGAATTAGAAAGTGCCTGTGAGCAGTGTGTGTCAAGAATATGAACGTGAGATGTCATTTCGGCTGCCTCTAATTGAAGCCGGGATAAATGGAGTGGAAAGGCAGCGTCTAATCCAATCAAAACATGAAAAAGGTATTTTGACATGTAAATTACAAACTTCCTGTGTATTTTGTCTCCCCAATTACACCCTCCCCTGTCATGTTTTTTTAAATTATATCTTAATCTCCCAGTCTCCTAATAATTATGTCATCATTCTTGGGCCCTGAACACTGTGTAATGGTATTTTATGGGATATGCCATTCATTATTAACTAAACTCACTCTCTGTCCCCAGTGATACCATATCTCACGGTGCTCAAATATGCCTTGTGTCAGCTCCTGCCTTGTAAATGCTACAGTGTATCCATGCTCCGCCTCACGACGCCATGGAAGGAGTCTGCGAAGGACTTCTGGACATTTAATCCGACTCATCAGTATTTTATGTGGGGATGCCCGACACCTTTTTTTTTTTTTTAATGGGATGGGCGATGGGTTTAAAATATAAATCTCTTATCATCGAGACTCATTAAAATAGTGCCACGCACGGAGATTTTACTGCTGCTCTTAACAAAATAGCCAATATTGAGATCGCAACAAGAAGTCAGATAGCACAGAAAAATGACAACTGGATACACAGAGAGCGGTTCTACCGTGCTGGCTGGCGGAAGGCGCAGGAAAATCCTGCTGCAAATTGTCTCTGAGCGGGAGAAAACATGAAAGATCATCTGCCCTTGGCCCCTGGATCTTCAGGTGAGAAAAAGGTCAGCAACCACTTAAGAGTTCTCTCTCTGTTCACTGGAGGCAGAAACAGAAAGAGGATCCCTGGGTGCCAAGTGGCTTATAACAAGGGTCCCATCACTCCCTCCCCCAGAGCCTCAGGAGCAACATTTGAGAACCAGTGCAGTGTCTTTGGGGCCACTGGTGAGGCACCAATGAGGAGTCTCTGGGGGAAGTCACCAAAGGCTTGGGCCAGGACCACAATACACAACGAACAGCAGGTAAAACTGAAACTCACCTTTGAATAGTCTTCACTTCCAAGGGGCCCTGATTTCCTCAAATGCTTTCTTCGAAAGGCCATATTTTTGTTAAAGGGCTTACTCCCCCGGAGCATCTGGGTGATGCAGTGAATTAAGGACCAGACTTGGTTTCAGCTCAAGTGGTGATCTCAGGGGGGTGAGACCCAGTCCTGTGTCGGTCAGGCTCTGTGTCAGTGTGGAGTCTGCTTGGAACTTTCTCTCTCCCTCTCCCTCTGCCCCTCCCCTGCGCTCCAGCAGTCTCTCTCTCTCTCTCTCTCTCTCTCTCTCTCTCTCTCTCTCTTTAATAAACAAATATATTTTTTTAAAGGGGGCAATTATTTACTCTTAGAGCAAGTGGAGCAAGGAGAGGAACTGGGTTCAGGAGGATGACGTTCTAATCCTGGATGTGCTACATCTAAGTTCTTGCCCTCGGGACAGTCCCTGGGCTTGCCTGGCTCAGCTTCAGGATGCTCACCTATAGACCAGGGGCAATAATACTACTGTTACTTCTACCAGCCGAATGCCCGTGGACTTCATCCCTGTGCATGGTATGCCCACGTACACTGGGGCGCCAGAGCGGGGCTCAGTTGGCTGAGCATCTGACTCTTCGTTTTCGCTCAGGGTATGATCTCAGGGTTGTGAGATCCAGCCCATGGGGTTCCATGTGCAGCGTGGAGCCTGAGATTCTTTCTCTCCCTCTCCCTCTGCCCCTCCACCCCCACCCATGCACACAGGTGTGCTCTTGCAAATTAATTAATTAATTGATTGATTAATTTAAAAAACTAAATAACCAATACAGCAGAACATACTGTCACTATGTTGTACACCAGAAACTAATGTAACATTGTATGTCAACTATCCTAATACATAAATAAGAAAAGGAAGGGAGAAAGGAAGGAGAGAGGGAGAGAGAGAGGGAGGGAGGGAAGGAAGGAAGGAAAGAAGGAAGGAGGGAAGGAGGGAGGGAGATTGCTAACCACTCCCCACCAAAAAACTAAATAGTCAAAACTAGAATATTACATAATCAAGGACAGTCAAGACGCTGGTCTGGGCACCTGTCCTCCCATCCATTAACCCCCTCACCTCAGTTTCTCCTTTTTAAAAAAATAGGTCCAATAATTTATCTCCCAGAGTTAAAATGAGGTAATGTGGGGGACACCTGGATGGCTCAGTTGGTTAAGTGTCTGCCTTCGGATCAGGTCACGATCCCAGGATCCTGGAATTGAGTCCCGCATCAGGCCCCTTGCTTGGCAGGAAGCCTGCTTCTCCTTCTGCCTGCCATTCTCCTTGCTTGTGCCCTCTCTCCCTAACAAATAAATAAATAAAATCTTAAAGAAAAAATGAGGTAACATGGGACTGCTTTACCAGGTATAAAACGGTTAAAACACGTCACCTACCACTTACTTGTGGGCAGGCTGTTGAGACCACACCAGTTACCACACTGCATTTTTTGGCTGAACCTCACAATCATCCTTCAGCCACTGGGATGGCCAGAAACAACAGACATGCCCAGAAATGTTCCATTTAGAGCACCACCAATAAATTCCTGTGAACAAAAAGGCAGTGGGTTGTTCTTTTTCATTTACATCTGGGAGTACAGGAGGACTTGGGGGGCAGCCGTCCCCACTCCCCTACAGAGGTATGGAAGGGAGGTTTGGGAACCAGCAGGCAGGTAGCAACTCCCCTCTTTATGCTTCTCCAAGTAGCAGTGATGTCTGGCCTTGTGGAAATTCAGAAATCATGAAGACACGCTGTCTGTCGTTATATCCAGAAACAGAAATAAGAGCTTTAGGAAAATTATCCCTAATTCAATAGAGAAAGTGAGAAATGTTGTACAGGAGTTGCCAACAAGGTTCCAGGAAGATATTTTAGTGCAATCCTAACCTTTATTGTTTTGGAAAGTTATCAAAAAAGTAAATGGAATCCTATCTCAGTAGGACAATAACTCAAAGGAAGACTGAATAACGGCTAAGATGAAATCTCCCATGTTTTAAAAATGGCAGATACAGAAGTTTGAACCACAAATAGCAATCTTACCATCATGGAGGGTGTTATATAAGTGGACCATAGATAACCTCTTTGTATTGTCCTAAAATTGTGCCCAGGCCTTTTATTGGATCGGGCTAGAACTGTTAGCCCAAAACTTATAGGCACCAAATTCAAGTTCTTCACATCCAACTGCTTTAAATATCATCCAAATAAATGTATTTTTAGACACTGAGAGCCTACCTATTCTGCATACCCCACAAAACCGCATCTTCTGACCACAGATAAGACAAGACCCACCACAGCTGCCTGTCAAAGCTCTCTGGCCTACAGACTCCCCAACTAGCTGCTAAGCCACATCACCCAGACACATAAGGCCCTTCTCTTATTCCCCTCCTCCCTGGGAGGTTTCCTTCCCTATTCCCCTCCAGGCTGGTAACCTCACACCAGACTCTGAAGGTCTCTTACTGGGAGAAATCTCCCCTCTCACACAAGCCTATCCAAATACTACCCAATAAAGTGTGTTGTATGTTACTGCCTATCCTGGTCCTGTCTTCTCCTTGATCAGCTCTGAAATCCTCACACTTGCACAGAGAGTTTCTTAGTCTGTTTGGATAGCTCTGACAGAACACCATAGGCGAGGGGCACCTGGGTGGCTCAGTCTGTTAGGCATCGGACTCTTGATTTCGGTTCAGGTCGTATGTCAAGGTAGTGAGATCAAGCCTGTGTTCAGCTCTGCACTCAATGGGGAGTGTGCTTAAGGTTCTCCTCGCCCTCTGCCCCTCCTTCCATTCTCTCTCACAAAATAAATATATAAATCTAAAAAGAAAGAAAAGAAAAGAGAAGAAAAGGAAAGGAAAGGAGAGAAAAGAAAAGAAAAGGAAAGAAAAGAAAAGAGAAAAGAAAAGAAAAGAAAAGAGAAAAGAAAAGAAAAGAAAAAAGGAAAGAATACTCTGAGTGGCTTATTAATGACAGAAATCTATTTTTCAGAGTTCAGAGGCTGGAAGCCCAAGATCAAAGTGCCAGAAGAGTCAGTGTCAGGTGACGGGCCACCTCCTGGTTCATAGATGGTTGTCCTCTCATGTGTCCCCACGTGACCTGATGGAGCTCTGTAGGGTCTCTTGAATAAGGTTCTTCTTCTTTTTTTTTTAGATTTTATTTATTTATTTCACAGAGAGAAACACAGCTAGAGAGGGAGCACAAGCAGGGGGAGTGAGAGAGGGAGAAGCAGGCTTCCCGCCGAGCAGGGAACCCGATGTGGGGTCCATTCTATGATGCTGGGACCATGACTTGAGCTGAAGGCAGACACTTAACAAGTGAGCCACCCAGACGCCCCTGGTATAAGGTTCTAATTCCCACCAAAAGGCATCAATTCAAATATCAATGTATTGGGAATTAGGTTGCAACATAGGAATTTTGGCGGGGCGGTAAGGGGGGACACAAACATTCCATCTATAGCAGAGGAAACCACCATCTAATGGAACCAAGACTGGACTTGGGATCATAATCAGAATGTGGATCCCAGCTTCAACCAGGGCCCTGTGGACTCAGGTCAGTTGCTCATCCCTTTGAGCTTCCCATTGCCTCCTTGTGAAGTGAAGATGCCTGCCTCATAGTGTCACTGTGGCCAGGACACTCTTAAAGCATGAGGAGGAGCCCAAAGATGAGCTCAACAGGCCATCAGCAAGCCATGAGGCATCTTTCTGTGTGTGCTAGTGAAGTCTCAATGTTGAATCTATGGGAAAACAACGTCTGAGGTAACAGTAAGTATCCATTTCCTGAATAAGAAGAGGCTCTCCAGAGACTTCAGGAAGGAAGTATTTTCACAGCTTGGCAAACACCACGTTAGAGCCTACCTGCTCTAGTCCCATAAAGAAGACCAGGAGCCTACATAAAACTGGGGCTGGGCACCTGGGTGGCTCAGTGGGTTAAAGCCTCTGCCTTCGGCTCAGGTCATGATCTTGGGGTCCTGGGATCGAGGTCCACATCGGGCTCTCTGCTCAGTGGGGAGCCTGCTTCCTCCTCTCTCTCTGCCTGCCTCTCTGCCTACTTGTGATCTCTCTCTCTGTCAAATAAATAAATAAAATCTTAAAAAAAAACAAAACAAAACTGGGGCCCCACAGGTGACCAATTAGATCTTCTGGTTTCTGGCACCGATTTTAAGGGCCCAACCCCGGGTGAGTAGAGCAGTGACACATTCCCGTCCAAGGCAGACCTGACTCTGACATTTGCCAGCTACTGACCCTGTTGGTCAACTCATACCCTCCTCCATCTTGTTCCTGATAACCTGGGTGACCATTGCCT
>PITA01026429.1:0-22613 GCA_004023965.1 Spilogale gracilis
AGCTTTTCCAACATTTGTTGACTCCACAAGTGTGTTTGAAATCTCAATTGCAACCAGTCAAATAATTCTGGCTCTAAATTAGATAAGTAGAAAAAAAAGATGATCTTTGTTTGAGATCCTTGAGTCTACACTGAATCATGCCTGCATCTAAAACCAATATCTGCATAAGATGCCAGAGAATCTCAAAACAGTTCAAACTCCCATAAACAGCCCTGTTTTTAATCTGTTGCCTACAACATACCAATGAGAAAAATCATGGTATCGTGTCATAAACTGCTATGCAAATGATGCTATTTGTAAGAATTAACATAATTTAGTGCTTACAGTCATATTCTCATTTCTAATAATTCTCCCAGAATGGAGTCTTTCTCTGGACTCTTAGCCTGCAGGATAGTCTTTCATCAAGAAGCTGAAATTTTTAATAACCTGCCAGCATACGTTTTGTACGTGCCAGGCTAGGCTTGATGACACAACATCTTCATTATCAAAAGAAACAGGTCTACAAGCTGTAATAGGACATTAAAACATGCCTGTGCTCATAAAGTAATGCTTTGATGTCTAAATGCGCACCATTACCATGGTCTTCAGGAACAAAGGGTAATTCTAATCCTAAATTCTCAATAGCTGCGCTCAATGGAGATGGCAGTTCACTTCTGGTCTGAATATGAATACAATTTCACTTTGAAGGCAAAAGGATGTCAATAGTCTACCGGAAAAAAAAAAAAGCTCTTCAGAACCGCTTTACTTTTTATTTTTATTTTTCACTTTCAACTACATCCTGGCTCAGCAGTGTCCCTCACAGTATTAGATTTCTGAGTAATTATTTTTCCCTCATTAAGTTAAAAAAAATGACGTAGATAATTAATTATTCAAGAGTTTCACATTTAATAATAACACTAATGCCAAATGTATTTGGTGACAATTGTAAACGGTGTAGTTTAAAGTAATTGAAATTAAATAACGTGTAGTCAGGCTTTTAAGTGCGATTTGGTCATATGTTGTCATTCTAACCATTTTTTAAACTTTAAGTCAAACATTTTAAATTTATCATAGTCTAGTATCAGGGAATTCTTTAAAAATTATTAGCTTGAAATATTGGGAAAAATACCTTGCATACTTTTTGATTTTTTAAAATAAAAGTGTTGTTTTCGTGGTTTAATCTCAGCAGTTTTGCTTTAAAAAGAAAATTGAAATAAATATACAATATGAAATAAAATCCAGTTTAATGAGAACACAAGAGAAATCTCGATGAGCCTCAAAATTAAATACATTTTGCTTGTTTTATTTTTATTTTTTTCTAGAAGAGTAATTCGCTTTGGTATCCTTTAAATACTATGTAAAAAGCTGGCCATGACAGGCATTGCATTTAAGTCCACTCACTTATGGAGGGGGAAGAGAAGCCCGGAATAGATCATGGGGAGAGCAGTAACATCTGTCACAGGGAACTCTCTTCTGATCGTTCTCTAGATTTATTCGTCATTTCACCTCCACAAGAATAATGCGCTTCTCTCCTGTGCGCCCCTCCCTTCCCATCACTTGTGTCTTGATTCATACACTGTTGGGATGCTCAGAGAAGATGCCGTTCCCCACCCAGCCCACTGTTATGTACATTGGCGGGGAAGGAATCGGTTAACGGAATTTGCGCTCGGATTTTCCCCATCAGTTATGCTTTCATTCACGTGTCAGCCAAAACAGAGATCTGACATTCAGAGTAGCCAGGGAGGTCTAGGCCTCTGGATGCAAAGTGAGGCAGCTTTAACTGATATATGAAGCCATTAAAACTACTTTAATTATTAAGTAAGTTTGGAACAGACTAAGACGTTGTACAATTCATCCTTCCACCAGTAAACATGGAAAAACCTATACACATCTACTCATATGCTAAGGCTTCTTTCCTGTTATTTAGCTTTTGCTGGGAGATTTTCTGGCTGAGATGTATTATTTTCTCAACATCTCATAGGGACCAGCGGTTACATAAATTTCCTTGAACTGTCTTCAAAAACATATGACCACTGACAGAATGCTTTTATACATTAGCTCCCAGGTGACAACCATTCACCACTAGAATTTGTCTCTCATAATAAAATACAGCTAGTTTAATAACAGCACTTGTTAGCAGCAGATCATCGAGACCCACTGAGACCAAAAGATGAGATTTGTAATGCTCTTTGAATATGGTAAAGAAAAATTACTTCCCAGTTATCATAATCAACTTGAAGATATGACTGAAGACTTTGAGGGCCCAAAGAAGAGACACTTAAAATAACCTAATCATACAGACTTCCAGTTATGAATTAACTGGAGGTAAGTCATGGGGATGAAGGTGACAGCAAAGGGAATGCAGTCAGTGGTATTGTCATAGCACTGTATGGTGACAGATGATGGCTATGCTTGCGGTGAGTACCGCGTAACGTATAGAGTACTGTTTGTACGCCTGAAATGAACACAACATTGTGGGGCAACTCTGGCTCAAATTTTAAAAATTTTTAAAACTACGTTAGAAATAATAATATGGAAGTAACTTGATCAAGCCCGTTCACTTTGTATACGAGGACTAAGGCCCAAGAAAGTCCAATGACCTGGGCAGGATCTCACTGCCGACAGTTGATGCAAGTGAGTCTAGAAGAAAGTGCTTTCACCTCCCAGCGGAGCCTTTTGCATCATCTGCTAACTGCTCACAGACACCATGGGCTTATGTCAACATTGAACTCACCTGGGCCCATTTCTTTCTCCAGCTCTCGCGGCCATATCTGCTCTTCTCCTGTAGGAACCACTTGTAGCACTGCAGATGGGAAGGAATGTCGCAAAACGCAGTCCCGTTCCCTCCAAACTCATAGTCCATTTTAAAGAGCCAGCGTTGGATTTCCAGGTGATCTATGACCAGCTGACTCAACTGTTCTAGCATCTGTGGGGCCCAAGACACGGCAACATTTAATATGGCTTGTTCTCTAGGTTCCTTCTTATTATATTGACTTAGTTGTACTCAGATGTATTCCAATAATCTCTTTGGTTATCTTCTAATTATTAGGACAGATTAGAAGTTGTGATATATATGATGTGAAGAAACCATTAACCACTAGGACCAAAGGTATGTTTAAAAGTGTAGTCTTATTTATGAGAAATTCTGAAATTATCATTTTGCTAATTTTTGAAGGCAAAAAGAAAGAATCTCTGAATATTTGTAATTGAATCTTGGTGTTATTTTGTCTCTTTTTTGGAGCATTATGTATTCAAAGATTTTATATGTTTGTTTGAAAGAGAGAGAGCAGGAAACAGGGAGAGAGAGAGAGAGAGAGAGAGAGCTAGCACGAGCAGGGTGAGGGGCAGAGGGAGAAGCAGACTCCCAGCTGAGCAGGGACCCTCACACAGGGACTCGATCCCAGGACCCTGGGATCCTGACCAGCCCTGAAGGGAGACACTTAATGACTGAGCTACCCAGGCACCCCTAGAGCATTATGTGTTACTTACTGATTTTTCAACTGCTATTTTTTAAAATAGTTTCAAGACCATAATGAGTTACAGTCTTGAAAACTTTAACTGTTTGGAGCTTTGCTGAGTTTCTAAATGTTAAAACTTATAAAGGTTTAATTGTTTCTTCATTAACATACATGAAATGTATTTGTTTGACTGGTCAGTTGGTCAAGTATGTCATAAGTATTACGTGAACAAGACAGATAAAGGAGATAAAATATTCATGAAAATAGTGAATGGAGTATTGTTTGTACTCTATTTTATTGAAACAGTATTTCCCCAAGAACTGGGCTCAATCCCATGGAAATGGAAGGGATAGAAGTTGAAGCTTTATTATCACAATGACAGCAAAATTTAACATTACTAAACTCTCAATAGGAGCTCAGCCTTTGGCTAGGCTCTTTTCATGACTTTTTTCTTATAATACTCAAAAATGAAGCAGGCATCACTATTAGTTCCATTTTATATATGAATAATTGAGTTTCAGCTGATTTACTATTTTTTTAAATAGTGTGTCTATTTATCATTTATTTATTTGAGAGAGAGAGAGGGAGAGAGAGAGGAGGGGCAGAAGAGGAGGGAGAGGGAGAAACAGACTCCTTGCTCAGCAGCGAGCTGGAGGCGGGGCTCAATCCCAGGATCCCGGGATCCTAACCTGAGCTCGAGGGTCATGCTTAACTGACTGAACCACCCAGGTGCCGGGGGACTCAACTAATTCATGTAACTTGTCCACAATAACCCATCACCTAGTGGTAAGTGGAAAAGCAGAGACTCCTCCCAGGATGCTCTGATTCCAGCACCTAAGATCATTCCCTCTTCTCTAAGCTGCCTGCCTGAGCCCGCAGAGAGGGGAGGAGGAGGGTGAAATGGGCAAAGGAGCTCAGAAGAGGAACAAGGGAAGCAATTTTCCTTGTAGTCGATTAAGCCACTTCAGATAAATTTGAATCAGGCAAAAGTCTATAGCCCAGATTACTTGATTATAAATACTCTACTAGGAGAGTATTAGGGGAAAAACAACCACAGAATGATTTTTTTGTCTGATCTTCCCATCAGACTTTCTGGTCTGTATTATCCAGAAAGAAACAAAACAGTCCTGATCGTTCTCTCTTCTGAGCTTTCTTGACTATGGTCCTCTGTACTTGGGGAGGTCTCTGTGACACTCTTATTCTCTTCTCTTTGGATGAGTTTTTCCTCACCAAATGGATTTTTAATGTTGGGTTTTTTTAACCAAGGAGTGTGAAAGGTCTCAAGTTTGTAGTTCTTCTGAAATCTGGAGCTAGAAGATTAAAATTATTTTGATTAAAGACACAATCTGTTCTCCCGTGTTGTGTCTTTTCAGGATATCTTCCTGGGGGTGTTATGCTACACAGCAGTCTGAAAGTGATATCAGAATGGGCATACTTGGGATCCCCAGAAGCCCTGTGCAGCCATGGGGTATTCAATTAGGGTGGAAATGGAATTGTCTTAGCTCCCTAATTATCAAGTAGTGTCTGCAGATAATTTGGTGTTTAAATGACAAGTATTCTTGTCTGCATACCATATGGCTATGAGCATAGTCTAGGAAGGTTTTGTAATGTGCCTTCCAAAGTTACATCCCTACTTTCTCAAATGTTGTGTTGAGAAGACAGATTCTATATTTAATCATACTTTGCTGTATCATGATCGTAATTTGCAGAAATAGAAATGGTCTCTGGCTCTTTTTTTTTTTTTAAGATTTTATTTATTTGACAGAGAGAAACACAGCGAGAGAGGGAACACAAGCAGGGGGAGTGAGAGAGGGAGAAGCAGGCTTCCCGCCGAGCAGGCAAGCCTGATGTGGGGCTCGATCCCAGGTCTCCAGGATCATGACCTGAGCCGAAGGCAGTCGCTTAATCAACTGAGCCACCCAGGCGCCCCGGTCTCTGGCTCTTAATATCTGATGAAATTCTCTTGCTAACATAAGGAAAGGTGTCCCAGCCTTTTTGATGTTCTGGCCTTCATAGACTTTTTCATTGTATGATCAGATATATTGCATATTTGGAAGTTTCAACTACTAACAGAATTATTATCTGTTTCTTCCAAATCCTATTATTTGTTGCTTCTGAGAATCCTATAAGTGGGTGTTTGTTGATGGATCCCCTACAGTAATGAAGATGATCAACAGTATTGTAAAGATTGCAGCACTGGAAAGAATTATGTGCTATCTTTAAGTGAAAATTGAACAGTGCTTTTAAAATAGCATCACCAGTTTTGATTATTTAACCGAACTTGTCAATATTTTATATGGAACACATGTCAGAAAGAGAGTTTGCATGGTTACTTTATGGATCAAAAGAGGAAATGCTTACTGGGCTCATGCTTGATTTAAAAAATAAACAAATAAATTACTTAATCATAAAACAAATGACTTCATGCTATTTCCAAACATTTATCAATTTTCTATCTGAGACTATCTGTTCAAAAGAGGTAATATATTTTTAAATCGTCATTCATTTTATACTGGTGTAGAGCAGAAGTAGAAAACCGTTGGCTGCTAAAATACAGCTGATTGTCAGGGATATTTATTCACCTAAATTAAAATAATCACAGCTTTCCTTCGCTGGCTTTAAGTTTATGACGCACATCGGTAAAAAGTCAGTGTTATTGATTCATCACCATCTACAAATTCAAAACACAGACACACTCAGATAGATTGGGTAGGGTGGTCACTATCTGGGAAAATCTCAGTGGAGTCCATTAATTCTTCATGACCTCAAAGACATGTTTTCAGGCAAGTGGAGTGGAAGTCAGTGATAACTTGGTTTATTGTGATACAATTTGCACATGTCATAGGTTAAATGACATCGCTCAATTCCAAGTTGTCTAACAAGGAGGTTTTTAATCCTGCTTCCGAATACCAGCATGTGAGGGAGGTTTTACTGCTTTCCACACGAACTGTGTACAGTTCTGCAACATTTCCTGGCAAAGCTGACCTGAGATCTCTTCAGTCAAGATGAAAGCGAGACGTCATATAAATTTTGCATATACATTTTAAAGTCTTGAAGACCGCTTTATGTAATGTACATATGTAAAGTTGCAGTGTTAAAGTGCATTTCACTTGTCTCAAGTCTCTCAGCTGAGTATTCCCCTGAGAAGCAGAGGCAAGCGATCCACTTTGTTGCCTTCAAATTCCAGTGGGGGCTAATGGTGGCGGAGAGTGGGGCACACCCGTTCAGGGGGCCCTCTCCCTCACTCATTAAAATTGCCTATGCTTTTTCCAGACTCTGTCGTCTTTAAGAGCAACTTCCTTCATGAACGCTTGTATTGCCCAAGTACACTCTAGCAAGACCATTTTAGGGCAATTTAATAAGTTAGCAAGACCTTCAAACTAGTCTCTGAGAAGTACGATTTGTTGAAAGGCTTGATTTGGGGGTCTTGGCGCCTATGACATTTGGAACGTCGTGATCAAGCAACTGAGGGAAGAAGGAGGATCCTTAAGTGTCGCCCCTCATAAACTGCTTCATTGCACATAGTTCTTTAGGTTCCCAAGAACTGGGTGCCTACGGTGGTTGTGACTGGCTAGTAGGAATGGTCAAGAGAGGGACTGAAACAGAGCTTAGGGAATGCTAAGAGCCATTTGTTTTTTTATTTATTTCTTGTGAAAAAAGGTACTGGTTAAATGGGAGAACACCTGCCAAGCTGACTCAAATATCATTCCTAGTGGTTAGTATTACAGTTCCGTGATCTGGGCCAAAGCAAGGACACAGGTGCAGGTCGTTTTATTCCGGATCTGCTTTCTGTCCTTCTGCGATTTTTCTCTTACTCCCTTCATGGCCCCTTCCTGGCCCCTTCCTGAGGAGCCAAAGATTTTTTTTTTTTTTTTTTATGGGGCCAGGATGTATAAGGCCAAGGATGTCTGCAGCCCTCCGCTGCAGGACCTCTGCATCCTGACTCAGCAGAAAGGGTCGCTCACTGGGGCTTTCCAAACTGGCTCCTTTTCACTAAAACTGACTCTTGCATTTCTTAAGGTCCTCCTAAATGACTGGCTAGTTAATATGATGATCAATTAGCCCATGTTAATGCAATAAATACTGAGAGCAAATTAGTACATCAACAGGGCCTTCAGTGGCTTAACCCGAATGAGTAAATATCTTGAATAATCCCTGCAATTTCTACAAGACCAAGAGGAAGCTACTTTGGAACATGAAGGCCTCCAGCAGATCCCATCAAATAACTCAAGCATTCCATATATCCTTCATTGGGCTAAGGCTGGCTCCAGAAAACCTGAAGTTCCCACAAGGTCAAGAGGGCGTGATGTACTTGAACAGAGCCTCCCTCGAGCCCCCCACGTACCTGTTGGGGATTGTAGATGCCGTAGACTCCGGGAGGGACTGGCACGTCAGCGTTCTCAAAGACCCATTTGCTTCCAGACTTGCTACTGTAAAGATGAGCTATTTCAGGCTCTGGACCCAGAATGGGTATGTTTAACATATCCGCCACAGCCAGATCGTCTCTGTGGAGGAGCCCGCCGACAATGTAGGCCTCTTTCCCTTGGATGAGATATTTTATTCTTTTGATCGCCTTGGGACTGTACATCAAGTAAGTAGCCAGGCACATATGATGCTTCTGGGGGGAGACCATATCATTCTTGTTAAAAGGTGTTCTTTTTCTAGCCCATATGCCTAATTTATAATGTTGCACACAATAAATGCATTATTAATAGCAGGCTGGGTTATGACCTATCCTGTTGTTTAGCAGTTTAAATTGATAAAAGCTGTTGGGGTGAGGTTCCATAATCGCTCACATCTTTAGTGTGTTGGAAATAGGCTCACTGGGAATAGAACTAATTACGACACATCTGTATTTATTTGATCCACGTGGAATTATCCTTCTGTCAGAAGGAAAAGAGGCTGGCGGCCTTTGGATAATAGTGATTCATCTCTGCAACACTTCTGGCATGGTTTAACACTAAAGCATCTGGAAAATCAATACAAAAAATGAAGAAAAAAGTCTTACAGTATGCCTCGCTCTACGGAACTCCTAATCTGGCTACTCTTTAAGTGACTGGGTAGACAAAGGGCACATGGTACTCTCTTTCCAAAGTTCTACCACCAAGCCCATTTTAGAAAATAGGTACTTTTATAATGATTATTTTGATTTTTTAGCCAATGCTCTGGAAAGGATTCATGGATAGAAAATGTTTGAAAATTTCAGCAAGATTTAAATTTATTTTCCAAAGGAAAACTCTTTATTTTTGACTATTTAGACCTCGCTCAATAATACATGTGCCTGCTCATTCAATGAAATCAATAGTTCTGGGATGTCTAGGAGGGGCAGAGGACAAAGCCAGCTGGTCAGCACATATGAAAACCAGTACAAGCATGTCTCTGTTCAAGGAGTAGGGACACAAATGAGTACAGTCAATGGATGACTAAAACAAGGCAGAAAAGGGTCATAAAGAGTTAAAGAGGGCTCAGAGGTATGGTGGAGGGAGACAGAGGCCATGTCCTGGTGGGGACAGAATAGAAGGCAAATTACTAATTCTTCTTGGACCTCAGTTTCCTCATCTGTAAAATGAGTATAATAATACCCATCTCATAGGGATGCTGTGAGGATTCAGGGAGATAATTCATGAAAAGCACTTATATAATAAGCACTTAATGAATGTTAGTTTGTATTATTATTATAAAAGAGGTGAATTTTGAAGAATAGGGAGGATTTAGTCAGGTGAGGATGAGCATACAAAAGACATTAGCCAATGATGGAATATGAGAGCCCAAGACTGTTTCTTTCTTCTAGAGAAGAGGGCATCATGGCGCGTGAGAAAGTGCTGGGGTCTTGGGAGTTCTGGCTTAGAATCCAGCTGTATTGCTTATAAGCTACCTGAACTTGGGCAAGTGACTTACACTCCTTCTTCCTAAGTTTCTCCATCTGTTTTTTTAAAAAGATATATTTATTTTATTTTAGAGAGAGATCGAAGGCAAGTTGGGGGAGGAGCAGAGGGAGAGAATCCCCAGGCAGACCCTATGCTGAGTGGGGAGAGAGATGTGGGTCTTAATCTCATGACCCATGAGATCATGACCTGAGCTGAAGCCAAGAGTTGGATGGTCAACCGACTGAGCCACCCAGAATGCCCCCAGTTTCTCTATCTGTTAAGTGGAAATAAAATACTTATTTGCTGGGTTGCTCTAAGGATAAAATAAGATCATGAATGTAAAGCACCTGTTATAATGCATGGCCTTGAGTTGATATTCAATGAATGGTAGTAATTATTATTACAGAGAAAAACTCTCTTTTAAAAATAAAGTCATTAATATGCCATGAAAATTATATAATGCAAAATGCCAGTGTCTTAAGGGAGTTAAGGGATTTTGTAAATTCCCACCTACCTCCCCAATTGTGGTCAAAATTATCTACTCAGGGGCGCCTGGGTGGCTCAGTTGGTTGGGCGACTGCTTTTGGCTTGGGTCATGGTCCCGGAGACCTGGGATCGAGCCCCACATCGGGCTCCCTGCTCCACGGGAAGCCTGCTTCTCCCTCTCTCAGTCCCTCTGCTTGTGTTCCCTCTCTGGCTGTGTTTCTCTCTGTCAAATAAATAAGTAAAATCTTAAAAAAAATTATCTACTCAACATGGCACAAAAATGTGGAGAAATGCTAAGAAACTGTTCCCTGGAATGTTAGCACCAGTTTTCCAAACTGTTAGAAGTTGTAATGATAAATATGGAGAAAGAGAGTGAGGAGAGCCCCAGATTTCAGTCCCGCCTGAATTTGTAACTTACAAGGTGATTTAGAAAACTCGACCTTTCTGAGCCTCAGCTCCCATATTCAAATGATGCATCGACTAGAAGTCTCGAGGGTTTTTCCAAATTTTTAATAACCTTCCCTTTAAAACCAGAGCTCTTCTGGGCTTACTGTTTAATGGGTACAGAAATTCTGCTTGAGATGTTGAAAAAGTTTTGCAAATGGATAATGCAATGGTTGCACAACAGTGGGAATGTGCTTAAAGCCACTGAACTGCACACCTAACATGATTAAAATGGTAAATGTTATGTTATTTGTATTTTGCCCCCAATTAGAGAAAAAGACAAAAAACAGAGCCCCTCTGAGAAGAGGATTTATATAATTTACACATGGATAGAAACATTTTCTATCCATGAATCCTTCTTTCAGAGCATGTGTTCTATTCTAAGCTCTTAGATCTATGCCATATGCCTTTTCTATCATAATTTAAACCCACTTTCAATCCCTACTTTGGAGAATGCAATTCTAGGAAACCTCATGCCCCACAAGACAATGGCTGGTACAGCTTCTTGAATTTGTGTTTTCCATCTGGTTAATGACCATCTTTCTTCCTTGTTTATCTCCCCCCTTTCCTTGCCCCACAGATTATTCCAATGAGGAAAGGTAAAAGAAATTAAATGTAAGAGTGAATTGGGGACTTGAGTCCTAATGTATGTAACACAGTGGGCTTTATAGGGTACCTAGAGGAGTGTTTCCAGGTGGCCGTGCTCTCAGTGTCAAGGTCACAAGACCAAAGCCGCTGTTATTATTCTCTGGTTCGATCCATAGGACACTGTACCAACGAGCAGCTCCTCTTTTGGAGGAAATGGAGGTTCGAGTGATTTGCCCAAAGTAACAGCTAGCAAGCCTGAACCCCGGGGACTGGCACAGTTTCTTGCTGCAGTTAACACAATGTCTCCCATTCTCCAGACCGAGCAGTGAAGGTCTGGTGAGTTTATGAGGTGTGATGAGGGGGCGGCAGATGCGGGGACAGAACCTAATGTGAGTTCTGAGCCACTTCCAGCCAGGCTGGGATTCTGGCTCCTCTACTGGCGAGCACTCAGCCAGACTCGGGTTTTATGGGCATCTGTGGGCCTGCCTTGTTCTGCAGGCAAGATGGTCCCATAGTGTTGTGTTCGATGTTCAGTAAAGAGTTGAATATGAGTGAGTGATGGCACAGGACACATGACTGACCGTGGGTCTTGTATGACCGTTGAGAGAAAAATTGAGATCATCAGATCCAAGCAGCAGATTAGTGCAGATGACAGAAGTCTAAAGTGTTCCTAGCTCCATATCATTACACATACATTTGATTTATCACCCTTCATTTGTTTTTGACCCGAGACAAAAAGCAGTCGTTTGGGATGTCTTTGCAGACATTGGAATGTTCTAAACCAGACACAATGACTTTGTAAGAGCACTTTTCACCATTCCAGATTCAAACATCGTATGCAGAGATGTACAAACAGATTTTTGGCACGCTTTAAAAAAAAATCTCCTCAAAGCCATCCATTTGAATGAAAATCAGCACTGATACAATCTCTGTAACCCATTACAAAGAAATCAAGCAATAACTAAACATGAGCAGGAACTGATGCGAAAGTGAGAGTTTAATTTTTGTGTTTTAAAAAGTTGATTGCCTATGAGTGATTAATTACTCAGATGATTTAAATTTAAACTATGAGAAGTATTAAGCACTTAAAATATTCCCTATCGTTTCTACTCACAGAGATGAAGACTTAACTGTGTGTCTCAGGGCATCTGTCAGTGGCAACCATCTATCTCTTGCTTAGAAACTGAAGAGTGGAAGCTAACAGGAGTGTAGAGCTGGGTCTTTGAAATGCCCTGACCCATCGCTGGATTGTATAGATGAAGATCAGAGGACCAGAAAGGTAAAGGGAGCTGCCCAAGCCACAGAGTCATCAGGAGCAAAGTAATCTTTCCAAAATCGGGAAACTAACTACACAGTGATGATAGCTTTTTCTTCCTTGCTTTCCGATGTCCACTGTGACCCCCGCCACTGAGGCCACAGAATAGCTAGGAAGCACCAAACAATCCTTGCGCTGATGGAGGACATCGGGAGGTCCCTAAGAGCATACGTGGTGATGATTTGTTCCCTGTCTTTTCTCTTGTTCAGCCTTCCCTTGCACCCCCCTGCATAGCCAAGCAGTGCCCAGGAAACAGGGCGAGGCAGAGAGTTGGGGTTGGAGGAGAGGAACGCTGAAGTATCCAGTTATGAAAAAATAAACTGTTCATTTTGGTAGAGGAGAGTAAATCCTGAAGACAATTGACTGAGTATACTAGAAAGCAGAAATGCTAGACCAAACCTCCTCAGCCCTGGCAGGTCTGTTGTGTAGGGGAGGTGTCAGAACATGGGGCGTCTGAAGGGTTAATGGGTAGCAACAGCGCATAGACGGTAAAGCATGCCATCCGTTTCTTTACCAATAAATAGAGCATTGATTTTGGTGCATCCCACTTGTGAATGGAGAGAGCTATCTTTAGCAGTGAATTCAGACCCTTAATTCTACAAAAAAGTCTCCTCAACATTGTAGAGTCCATTAGGTATTAAAATGTTAGTTGTTTAAAATGGAAAGTTGAAATTCTTGTTAAAACGTAGAGAAATTCATTTCAAGCTATCTCTTGCACTGCCTTATTCTAGAACACTGCCCTTGTGGCCCCGTGAATTTCCCAAAAGCTTTTTGTCTGGGGATGGAGTTCCATTTAGAATTCATCCCATTCATTAAAAATCAGTACAAGTTTAAAAAAAAAATCTAAACTTTATTCATTATGAACCCTGTGATATGGTACATCAGTCCAAATCCCCTCGAGGAAACAAGTCTAGGGAGTAACAAAGAACAGCAGTGTGGAAATGAGAAAACGGGGGCCCTGGTCGAGGTTCTGCCCCTAACAAACTTGGGGACCATGGGTGAGTCCAGCCTTTCTCTGTCTTGGTGTCCTCTGAACAAAATTAAGGAAAAGGAACTAGAGATATTATCAATTCACCTACCCGATGGTACCACCCGGTCACTGCAATTAACTTCAGCTATAGAGAAACTGGGCAGGAGAAGCTCAACTAAGTCTGAAAGTTAAACTGGGATATTTATTTCCTACAGTCCAACTAGTAGTCTAATCAGTAAAGCTGTTAAACTTGCAATAATATTTCACTGATGTGTACCAGAGCGTTGCAAGTTATAAAATTTCCAATTTAATTTTACTGCATCCCTGAAGCCATGGTAATTAGAAGACAAACTCACAGGGAAGATGTTTATAGCTTCAGGGGTGATAATTTTGAACCTGTCCTGCAGGTCACTTCTGTCCTCAAGGTTCCCCGATCTGACAGCTGCCTGTAGACTCAGGATTTTATTGTAATACAGCAGTAACTCGTCATTCATCTGATGGGAGCAGATGTAGATGACACTCACATTGGCATCTAAAAAGAACAGGCACAATGGTAATTACTGGTTTAAAGGTAAATGACATTCTGAACTCTGGCATCGGGTTGATGTTGCACAGTTTAAAACAAAGACCATATCCAAAAGCCACACTGAAGTTAATTTAGATTGGTTTTGTACAGATCTTTGCCATTTAACTGACTTTTTTTGCATTTTAACATTTCTCTAAAGAAAAGATAAATACCACCACCACCAAAAAAAAGAAAAAAAGAAAAAAAAATAGACTCAATGATTCCTTCGGAAGGAGGGCTGTGAGGTACTACGGAAGTGTGCTTTCAAAAAGTACAGAGGGATTTAGCCCCACAACTACCATTAACATCAATGGGAATTGCATAGTGCTTTAAAAATTTATCCCATTAACTTCAGTAAATTATAAAACAGAGCTATTAACTTTAGAAAGCTGATGAAGTTGCAATTTCTTATTCTGCCTAGACTTGGTAGGGCCAATTCAGGGAACATCCTGTCCAAATAAATGGTCTGATTATGACCATGACAATGATTATTTCAGGAAACCAACCTTTTCCCTGCTCCATTCCCAAAGAAGAGTATATTACTTAAATAGGACATCTAGTGATTCTTGGTTTAAAGGAAACGCTGCCTTAATTTAGCTGTTTTTCTTCTTAAGATGTGCTTCTTATTATGTACATAGAGAGAAATACTAATTAAATATCCCACCCAAATGGGTTAGTAAGATGAGATTACCCTCTCCAGGCTGCAGGGTTTTAATACTTTAAGGACTCGGGACAGGGAATCAGCACCCAATGGAGTCATTCATTCATTCATTCATAAAATAACTGGCTAATCAGTAGGGGACTAGACATGGAGGGAAATGAGGAATCCAAGCAGCTGCATTGCTGTCCAGGAGGAGCGAACATCTCCTATGTGTCCAGCCATCAGCAGGGTGGAGAGTAGGGGGCCCGTGAGGCACGTGGAACAGCTGCTTAGGGAAGTTCAGGGGAGGGAAAGCCGTAAAGGTTTCCTTGGTCAGATAGGGCTGAAGACTCCTCTGTTCAGTCTGACAAGAGTATATAGAACACAGAGTGATGAAATCCCAGCTCAACTGCCTGGGAATGCTGGGCGCAGTATCTAACCTTTCTGAGCATCGGTTCTTCATCTCTAAAACGGAGAAGAAAATCACCTGGGACGTAGAGTTTTAAAGAGTATTAAATTAAAGAATATCTATAAAGCCCACGGTGCAGTATCTGGCACGTAGTAGGTACTCAGTAAACAGTGCCGATGTGGGAGTCACTGTGCTGCACGGGTCACCTGACAAGGGGAACCAACAGTGATTCCACACCCTGCCCTCCACACCTGTGCTCCTCTTATCCGCACCCCCAAGATTTAACATGATGCAGTATCCTCGGTCATTTCACCCCTACCATTTCAAAAATCTATTAATCTTGTGCCTTCAAACTCTTTAAAGACAAGGTGTATGCTCTTTCTTACATTCCCCCAAGCCCTCCTACAGTATGGCGTATGCAGGCACCGCCCCCTGTACAGACCTGCCTATTACTGAAGGGATCGAGAACAATGGAGAGATTTGGGAAGTAGAAAACCTCCCACAGTCCCTGAGATCAGTGGCCTGGGGGAGAAATCCTCGTCCTCTGAACTGGGCCCATGCTGAGCGGAGAGGAGGTGCTCCACAAATGTCAAAATCTAAGTGGCCCCTGTTTAATTTTGAAACCAACTTGCCGCATAAGCCTCAAAATAAATTAACTGAGGAGACAGTAAATGACTTGTATTCAGTTGCTGAATGACCAAATTATTTATCCCAAACCTTGCGATTGCAAGAGGAGACTAGTGTCTTACTAAACTGAGGGTACCTCACAGCCCTCCTCCTGAAGGAATCATTGTGTCTATTTTTTTTAGTGGTAGTGTTATTTATCTTCTCTTTAGAGAAATGCCAAAATGCAAAAAAGCCAGTTAAATGGCAAAGAGCTATACAAAACCAATCTAAATTAACTTCAGTGTGGCTTTTGGATATGCTCTTTCTTTGGTTTTAAAAACCAAACTATGACTTTTTTTTACGTATTAAGAAAAGACATAAAAACAAACAACGAAAATAAAGACTCCACAGCTGAGGAAAACTAATTTTTTCTTGGGAAGCAATTTCTAGGTTACAAATGACAAAAAATCATATCATTAATCTCACCCTCCCTGTGCATTTCTGGCAAAGGAGTACATCTCACTAACACGAATGTCCAGTATTTGTTTGTGCATCTACAAATGTTCAAAATTAATTGACAGGTAATTTTGGAAAGCAATTAATATGAAGACAAAGATTGCTTTGATCGCTAGTCAATAGGCAATAATGGTCACTCTCTTGCTTAACTCCTCTAGGAATTGAGAAGACTAGCAGCCATTGAGATCTCCACCTGACATCCTGACTTCTTGCCAATATCCAAATGACAGGTTTTACCAACCTAATCAGATTCTCTTTGTTTCCCCCAAATGAGCAAAAAGTCAACACACTTCACTAGGAATAAAAAAAGAGATAATCATTTACTCTTACATAAAATTACTAATTTTCCTAGTTTCTTCATATTTTTAAAAATTTCACAAGTGAGTTCTTTTCCTGCCTTCTAACTACCGTTTCTAAACTTCCATTACTCCCCTTGAAGGGGTTTTGGGATTGGATCGCTCTATCAAGAAGACGGTGTACCAAAAAAAAAAAAAAAAGGCATTTGGTTCATGGTCTCTCAGCAATGCTCATATTAGCAAAATTTTCCACTGCAGGTGAGACATAGACTGAATTATTGAGTTATTTAAAATAGAAGCTTCGTACCTTCAAGTGTTTTCTAATATTGAGACTCTTTTGTAAAGAAATTCTTTTGTGATGGTTTGTGCTATATATAGAAGGGTATATAAAAAGCTAAAGAAAAAAAATTAATTCAAATAAATTAGAGCAAAGTCTGCCCTCTACTGTACTTCAGTGTTTTCCACCCCGTCAGGTTTTTACTTGAAATAGCTCAGCACTAACAAATCAATCTCAAGTCATTAAAAAAAATTTTTTTTGTAATGCTGAAAAACAATATTAGTGCCTACATAATAGATTAAAGCAATTACACTATTATTATTTTAGGACACTGTAAATTTCTAGTACTGATATATTTTTGTTACCAAATGGCATTTATAAAATAATAATGATGCTGAAATATATATGAATCATGTAAAAGTATGTCATTCCGGGGAGCCAGCTGAGTTGGTCATTGATAATTTAAAATTCTTTCTTGTTTTGCTTAAATAAGGGCCATAGCGATGATATTTTAGCAAAACAAAGAAGTTTTTATTTGGTAACTAATAAAAACCTAGTTTTTGTTTACCCTGAATTTCTGGCCAGTACCTTCTAAACTGATTTTGTATCAGTGCTTCCCCTTTGTGACTTTGCATGAAGGCTAAGCTGAACCTTAGTTCAGTCAATGAACATTACTGGGTTCTCTCCTGGCCGAGGTTGCTGTCTGATCTAGAGCTGACCAGAGAGTTCTTTACGAGGATGTATCTCCCACCTGAGGTCTATATTTCTAAGATTTCCCTCTATTAGGCACCTCCTATTTTCTGATGACTAGATGACACATATTTAAATAAAAGCTTCTTTGAAAAAGATTCTATCTTCACATCCCTCTTAGTCTTGTAATGAAAACAATGCTTTTCATTCTTGATGCCACCTTCCATTTATCCCCCAGATAACATAATCGACACTGTTGACACAGATAATAAAGTGTTGGCTTCCCTCCCTGCCGGAGTCAGGAAATGATTTAGGGCTATAGGAGAAAAACTTAGAATTTAGGGGAAAAGAAAAAAACAAATAAATTAGTTAAAAATGTCATTTTTAAAAATTCAAGTCAATTCCACTATAAATCAGTTCTTTAAAATGAAACATTTAATTGCCCTGCCAGTAGATTAGAAATCCACACTTCTTCCTTGCAGGGGGAAAAAAAATAAGCAAAAATTCAACATTTTTATCCACATCTTCTGATACACATTCCAAAGAGTCATTTGTGTGTAAGTATTTACTGTACCTAAAATGTCACACAGCCTCCCCAACTGCATGTTCTGCAGCGTGTTGAAGTCGTCAATATTTTGTCGCACAGGCAGAGAATATCCTAAAAGGCAAACAAAGTGTCAAAATGCAGAAAGAGCAAGTCAGCATGGCAAAATGGCACGCTAGGATTTCCAGGGGTCACAGTCCGCATTTCTAGGAAAGAATTTTCTCTAAAGCATCTTGCAGACATAGCCTAACTCCTAAGAATTAGGTCCTTGGTTCTCAGGGCATTAAGCATTATTCTGCAAAAGAACAGTTTGTATTTTTCAATAGCAGCAAAAATCACCGGGAACCAAGATTGTAAAAACATGGGAAAATGTCTGACACAGAACATGAATGTCCAGAACAACATTGAAAAAAATTATGTTCGAGTTAAAAAAAAAAAAAAAAACCTAACACCACAAAAGTGTATTGGCTCTTTTAACTAATGCTTCCTGTGTGGCATTTTGAAGATGTGTCCCCAGAATCATTCTAAACTGACACACGGATTTCAGGGAAACCCCTTGCTGTCAGCAATATGTATTTAAGGAATCTGAATACTAAGGAAAATACACTTCTGCTTCATAGTCAAAAGAAATTTTAACGTTTAAAGGGCGGTAGAGGTTAATGCAGTTACTTTGTTGGTTCTGATGCGGTTTGCCTTCGCGTCTACCGGAAGCAGAGCAGAAGGAAAATGCAGGTGGATTACTTTTGTCCAAAACTAAAAGGAGCAATAGTGACAACTCTTCTTGCTGGTATTTCAGGGGTTAAAAAAAAAATCAGCGGATCAAACATGAACTTAAAAGGCATGCATACTCACAGACAGGTATAATTGCTTATATGAAATTCAGCAACTGTTGGTGCAACTTTTTTCTTTTTTTTAAGTAAAATTGCTTTTCACATTTTGAAGAGATGCTTCAATGCCTCCTTGTGGTTAGTGAGCCCAAACACACATTTCAAGTTAAACTGCTATAGATAAAGTGATTTTCAATATTACATCTTTGAGATGTGACCACAGATTTCCTTTTCAGCATAAGGAAAACTATAGCAATTTATGCAACAGGGCTTCAGATCAAATGCACTCTGATAATTGGCTCTTTGCTTTGATGTCAGTGTTTAAACACTACACATCGTCTGGAAATTAAATGAGCTTACAATTCATCTTAAAGTCTCCCTTTTTGCTTTATGCAGACGAACTTAAGAACTACAGAGGCAGAAGGACAAATAGCTCGTTCGAGTTATTTTTGAAAAATTATTAATTTCTGAGATAGTTTGGGGAACCGTTCCACATATGAAGACCGCTACAAACAATGACGTCTTGCTGTGTGATCGCAGAACTGGCACTCTGGGGATTTTGCATGTGTCTAATTCTATCTACATTCAGATAAATGTTTAGGAAGATGTCTTGTGAATAACTTCTATATCTGAGCTATAAGAAGGCAGGGAAAATGCCTAAAGAATAAAGCATGATTAAGAAAAATGCCAGAGAACACTCCACAGATGCATTTCCTTTCAAACGTAAAGATAAAAGGCAGTGTGAGATGCCTCATTAAGATGATGTCCAATTTAAAATATAAAGGATGTCTGATCACTTTGTTGCTGCATGTTGAGTAAGTCTGAGTTTCAATCAAGTGCTGGAGGTCGGTTTTCTAACAAATTACTTGGTACCTCTGTTACCCACTGATCAAGGACGCATATAAAACATCCAGGCAGAATTATAACAGAACTGGTTATTCAGTTAACCCTACAATTATACCCATTTTAAAGAAGTGAATGTTAGCAATCTCAAGAACACTGTTATAGAGGATTGCATGAGGGAACGGATAGGAAGACATTTTGTAAACTGTAAAGTGCGGTGCAAACATCAGGTATTTTAATGTTATGGGGCATATGTGCTTCCAAAGTCTACAACAACAAATCCCATGACAGGCAACAGACCATTCTACGTGGACGAGATATAACGCAGTGAATGTTGCCATCAGCAGAGCAGAAGTTGGATGTCAATTTTTTTTTAAAGATTTTATTTATTTGACAGAGAGAGAGACAGCGAGACAGGGAACACAAGCGGGGGTAGTAGGAGAGGGAGGAGCAGGCCTCCTGCTGAGCTGGGAGCCGGATGTGGGGCTTGATCCCAGAACCCTGGGATCATGACCTGAGCCCAAGACAGATGCTTATCGACTTAGCTACCTAGGTGCCCAAACTCTTTTTTAGAAGTCAGATTTATTATGTCTCACACAGCCCTAAAAGTATGTGTTGACACCCAGGTGAAAAGATGCTCGTCAGTTCTGATAGTACATACATTAAATCCAATAGTGACTTAACCACTAAACTATTGGCGAGGATATCGTGCCCTTGGGGAACGCAGCAGACCTGCCCAGTGGCAATGTACCATCGCACTTCAGAATATAATCTGTAGAGACACGGGTACTTCAGAGGGCAGCTAGAAACACAGGGGGAGCTTTGAGACACCTTCCACTTCAGCCCTGGGCATGCTGTAGATAAGAAAAACCAGGGTAAGTGCCTTGTCTCTTGTCCGAGATCACATAAACACACAAATCAGTATACAGTTTGGACGGGACATATTTGGCTTCCGCATAAATGCGGTTGCCTAAAGGAAGAGAGAGACAAGACTCTCCATATGTGAGCAGAGAATTCCAGGAGGGACAAAGAACCTCTGCCTCTTTTCTCGCTTTTATTTCCAGTTGTTGCAGCAGGCAGAATAATGGCCGTCCAAAGATGCTCATGTCCTTATCCCTGCAACCTGCAGATCCTTAGGGGAAATAAAGTTGCAGATGGAATTAAGGTTGCTAATTGGCTGGCCTTAAAATAAGGGGATTCTCTTGGATTATTTGGCTGGACCCAGTGTAATGACTGGTTCTTAAAACTGGAAGAGGGAGGCAGGAGGGGAGAGTCAGAGAAGGTGTGACCATAGAAGAAAGGCACAGAAAGATGTTTGTTGCAGGCTTTAAAGATGGAGAAAGTGGGTTAAGGGCTCTCCTTAGCATTGCATGCAACTGAGGCCAGCGATTCTCATGCCTTTGTGGGCAGCTTCTAGGACCTGGAAGGGGGAAAGACATGATTCTCCCCTAGAACTTCCAGAAAGGAGTGCAGTCCTGCTGACACCTTGATTTTAGCCCCTCTCAGAGTTCTGAACTACAGAATTACTGCTCTAAGTTAATACACTTCCATCGTTTAAGCCACTAAGCTTGTGAGAACTTGTTAAAGGGTGATAGAAAATGGATATGATGCCTACCTTCCATCTTCTCCTTTCAACTTTTATAGGATGGGTTCTCTGATCTGGAGAACGTGTGGGAATTAAAAAAAAAAAATGGTGATTGGGACCTGTAGCTTTTTCTAGGTCCTCATCAGCCTGGGAGAAAACCGCACTGGCATCAAAGGCCACTCCTTCTTCCTTATCCCTTGAGAGGGAGACTCAGCCTCTTTCCTTACGGCCATCTGCATCACATGCAATAGCACTTCTACTTTGATAGAGTGTTCCATCATTTCTTAAAATGTCATCGTCTCTGCTTCACATCGAAGGAAGGATGCCTGAGAGTTGCCCATGTGAAGTGATCCCTCTACCGTCCGTGTTCTGCGAGACCAAGGATGCTCACCAGTGGTTATTGGTTATGGGTCTTCTACCTTCATCTCTGCATTTGTTTTCTCTCTCACCCCCATCCTGTCTCCACTCCCATGCAAACTCCTATCAGATTATGCTAATCGCCTCTTTGCCCCCAGGAATCTCGCTCTGCCGGGACTGGCTTTTCCTTCACAAAAACCACAGAAGGACCCAAGCAAGGCCATGCTCAGTGACTATGTCTCCCTGGGGCTGGTGGTGGGGGACACGCCCCTACTGTTGTGTTAGAGCGTGTATTCTCGAACAGCCTGCTCATCACCTTATGGTTGATTTCTAGATCCTTCCATCCCCTAGTCCTATTCCTTATAGGATACATCAGTCAGAGAAGAGGTTAACAGTGGATACCAAGTGGTTGTCATTTATCTGATCACCCTGGCTTAAGACGGTAGTCAACCAGGCCTCAATTTGATGGACTGGAGAAGTAGTTCTCAACCTTTTTCCCGTTTTGAAACATGTGCTGTGTGGTGTTCACATGCATCACACACTGCTAGAGGGCCGACCCTGGGGGTGACAACAGCTATAGCTGTCCCTCCTCCCCTTTCTCTTCCATTCACAAAAGCATACTAGATACAAGCTGAGCCAAGCGACCTTGTTATAGAGGCGATCTTGAATTACTCCAAATCACAAAAAAAAGTCAATGTTAGCCGACTTTGGTACTCGGATCGTAAAAATTTTCAGGGAACGTGTGACATATGTCACAACTGATTGCCCATCAGCATACTGCAATCATCAGAGAAATGTGATTGAGGCATTATGGTTATACCCAGGCTTTAATGACTTGTGCAACTGTAAAAGCACAAGCTACTGAGATAAAAGATTAAGATATAGTAAGAGAGACATCTGTGTTCTTTATGTATGTATGTAGTACACCCGGTGCCCGTTTGATGAATGTAAAACTGAACATTGTTCTGGGGGGAACTGCAGAGGAGGATTAGGGAATTTTGCGATGGGGATGTACAAAACGCAGGAGGTGCTTACGTATTTGTTGAGCATTGAAAACATCCTCAGACTAAACTGGCCTCATGGATTCTGTGTGCCTCTAGAAGGAGTGAAGACTTGGGGTACCTAGGTGGTACAGTCTATTGAGTGTCCAATGCTTGGTGTCAGCTCAGGTCATGATTTCAGGGTTGTGGACCAAGCTGTGCTTTGGGCTCTATACTCATTCATCAGGGAGTCTGCTTGGGATTATCTCCCTCCCTCTGCTCGCACACACACTCTCTCTCAAATAAATCTTAAAAGAAAGAGAGAGACACGGGGAGGGAGAAGGAAGACTTTCTCTTGTTGGAACTTTCTA
>PITA01026430.1:0-22024 GCA_004023965.1 Spilogale gracilis
TTAAGGACACCTACTTACTATTTACATATACTTTGTCTTCTTTCAGAAGCATAGGGAGTACTATAGGTGTTATGCCTTGAGATAAGTATTCTTTTTTCTTTTCATGCAATTCCCTCCAGCTCTTGATGATCTGTAATCTCCAAGTTAAAGCAGTTGCTACTATTTTATGAAATGCTACTCTCACTGCCTGATATGTTCCTCTGTTCCCAGCCTGTCATTGTGAAAGCTGGTCACCAGGGTCATTGTCATTATCTGGTGACAATGATAGGATGTCTACTCTAATCCTAAAAGGATTTTTCAGATGAAGCTGTAAGGAAATTTAATCAAACATCAAGAGCAAATAGTATTCAGGGCTTTTGGACTAGACTTGCATTACAATCTTAGCTCTGCTAGTTACTGTCTTTGTCTTCAAACAGTTTAACTCTGGGAGTTGCAGATTCTTTATATGCACAGTGGGGATTTAAAAAATGTATTTCAGAGTTGTTCTGTGGACTGAATGAGCACTGGCATAAAGAAAAGCTTTCAGAATTGGTACTTACTGCTGGCATTACACATAAGACTAGGGAAAATATGTTAATCTATCTACCAGACTCTCAAACTTCCCATCTACAAATTGGGAAATGATATTTTTGCAGAATTTCCCTAGGATTTTGGTATAATGTATATAAACCATTTAGTACAGCATCTGGATGTAATAGGTGATCAATCATTTTACATCTGGACATCTGCCAAGCTGAATCTACAGTATCTCTTTGGCCTGTATTTTTTAAGCATCATTGTCAGTATGTAGATAGTAAACACAGTTTTAGGGGATTATGCAGAGTGATATTCTGGGCAAGTAAACTGGCAGCACAATGTATAGTTAAGAGCACAGATAACCTCGATTCTAGTCCCAGCTCTGCCACCTATTAGCCTTCCGACCTTCAAATTGTATGACTTCTCTGTGCCTCAAATTCCTTATATATAAAATGGGGATGTGATAGTGGCTATTTGGTCACCTTGTTGTTAGAATGGAACAAGTGAGTATAGAAAACGAAGTGCAAGTAACATCTGACAAACATAAATGCTAAATAACTGTTTGCTATTGTTATTTCCTGAAAGATCCAAAAACACTTGTTCAAATGTACACACACACACACACACACACACACACACACACACACACACACATGCATGTAGGCATTCATGCACTTTTGCATCCATTCACTTGCACATGCATATATCTACCTCGATTAGCTGAGGATAAACAAGAACATGCAATCCTATATTGAATTTAGCTAAGAACTTAGTTAAGAACTATGTGTAAAGTGGATTCTAATAAGATAAATTATTTTTTCATTATTATAGAGAGGATGAGTATTATATTGAAGACACACCAATTTATGGTAACTTAGATGACATAGTCCCAGGTAAGTTTTATTTTTCCAGAAATTATTTTTATCTATAAATTAGTATCCCTCTCCTTGATTCCACAGCATTTGAGGTAGCTTATTTTGGGTTGCAACCACATTTAAATATACCAATGGCAACCACAGATTCAATACTGTTTAGTATATTGTTTAGTGTATATTTCCAAAGCTGCATATTATAAATTGTATTACAACATCCTGTTCTTCTATATTCTCTATTTTCTATTTTCTATATTTTCTATATTTTTCTGTAGTAGAAATGAATACAGAACACTATTACCATGAATTTTGACACACACAATTCTATGAAATAAAGCTATTTCTAGAACAGCAAATGGCTCAGGAAAACAGAGTTCTGTGCTCTGCCTGTAAAAGCAAATCTACAGTGAATAATCTGGAACAAGAAGTATGTTCTCTGGTTTCCCTTGTTTTAACTGCCCATGTTAAGCAGAGAAACTAGAGCTACATTGATGACAAGTGGGGAAAGAGAAGAGCTAAATCACCACTGACTAGGTTATACATTTTTCAATTCCCAGCATCCCAAGTTGGGATTACTTGAAACATCCCAACCACCCTAAAACAAAATGCCTTTAAATTCTTTAAGGCAGACAATCACGATCTGATCCCAGATCTCTGAGAGAAGCCATGAGGCTAAATGCTAACATTTAACCCCATCCATATTTGCACCTTCAAGCACTTCACTTCATTCATGAACTGGGGGTTAACAGAGATTTCCAGAAATGGACTAAGCTATCCGAATCTCTGTATATCAAATCTAAGCGATGTAAATCTCTATATATACAATTCTCCTAAAGTTAGAAATATGAGAATAGTAAAGCATTCAAATTTGTATTTAATTAAAAAAATGTATTTAATCTTTGTCTTCCCCTTTCTTTAAAGTATCTTCTTTTTTGTTGTTGTTAAAGATTTTATTTATTTATTTGACAGAGTGAAACACAGCTAGAGAGGGAACACAAGCAGAGGGACAGAGAGGGAGAAGCAGGCTTCCCGCCAAGCAGGGAGCCCGATGTGGGACTCGATCCCGGGTCTCCAGGATCATGACCTGAGCCGAAAGCAGTTGCTTAACCAACTGAGCCACCCAGGCACCCCTCTTTAAAGTATCTTCTAATCTCAAGAAACCAGAACTATATTTTAGGACTATCCTATTAAAAATGATTTGTCCTCCTGTTTCACCTTGCAGAATCATAATGCTCACCTGTAATATTTGAGACCTCAATTGTTCTCTACTCTGATGGGTACAGAGCCCACTATATCTGAAATTTCCATATCTAAGGGGGAAGAGGTGCCACCCCACATGTTCTGATTTGTAGTGTTTAGAAATAGGGTTTAGGAATTTGCTAGTTGACAAATTTCCAGGTAAGTCTAATGCATGTTTTCCATGGCACATGCTTCAAGAAAGATCACTCCTCTGTGTTGCTTTTCAGAAAGGGTTGAACAGTTGATTATAAGATAATTTGCATTGTAGTAAATATATCCCTTTTCCTATGGGATCAAATCAGTGCAATCCACATTTCTGCCAGACGACTGGCCATCCTACAAGTCACTTTCTCTCTTTCTTCTCCCTTTCAAAGAAGCATATCTAGGGGAAGAAAGGGATGGATGGTTTAATAAGCATGTCACCACAGAGGAAATGACTATAGGTCTTCCGGCCATTGGACGCTGCACAAAAACCCTAAATACTTAGGACCAGCATTACAGAACTCCAGACCCCCCAAAGCAGCCTTGCTGTGCTGTCACTGATTTATGGAAAATGACCAAATTGCAACCATCTGCAAATGTGCACTGTGCTGTGCCACCGTGCACCATTTACAATCACACCCAAATATAAGCAAACATATGGGAACTCTATAACTTTCAAATGGAAGCTTAAGTTGAGTCCGTCATGTCTTGCAATGGCATAAATTAATATGGTCTAGTCTTTATCCCTAGTGACCTTCTTTTGTCTTATTATTAACTCTGTGGGGTAAAAGACTTTCTCACATGATGATCTGCAGAAAATGGTTTGTTCTTCCTCACTTCTTTTTTTTTTTTTTTTTTTTTTTTTTTTTTTTTTTTTTTTTTTTGCATCTCCACAAAAAAAGACAAGCTAAGTGACTCCTGGGGGTTTCACATGTACAGCTAAGTATGGTTTAGGTCATGTATTTATATTTGTGCCAGCATTTTTCATTTTTCCATTGTAAGTCATGATCTTTTCAACTCCCAAGAACCAGTGGATGAAAATTGCTATGAACAAATGAAAGCTCGACCAGACAGATGTACAAATGAACTGGTAGAAGCCACCCCACCTGCACAGGTGAGTTTTGTTGTCTGTATTAAGGGTCAAGCTCAGCCTAGATCACAGCACAGCTGCATTTTCAAGAATCTAGGAGCAGCACATTCTGATTCATATCTGAAGCAGTCTGTGATTTTACAGGCCAAATCAGTGTCAAGTTCTGGGACCTAAGCTCTGAAGGGAACTTAAAAGGCAAATAAACAGTACTCAGAACCACACTCAAAAAGTCAAATTGTGTACCATTACGAAGATGATAGATTGAAGGAAAAAGTAGATTCTCTTCTTATTTAAGTTTTTTCTTTCAGATTAAAAAAAATGTACATCACAAAGATAAACATAAAAGTTGACACTTATATAATGCTCATAGGATCTAGAAATCAGGGATTTATGGGGGCAAATGGAAAAGGGGAGAGGGAAAGAGAGAAAAAAGAGAGAGAGAGAATGGGAAAAAGCAAGGGAGAGAGGGGCAGAGACAGAGAGAGTCGGCGCTTTAGTTAAAAGATAAATTCACTGGATATAAAATACTTCTATTTTATAAGGCAAATGAGTATAAATTTTAACACAAATTCTATGGCTGTGGGCTAATGACAAGAGATTTTCACATGGCTTGTGGAGGGTTAGGGAGAACATAAATGTAAGTGGAAACATGAACATCCAAGAAGAAATGGATAGTTCTTCACTATCCTACCACAATCAGTTCAACCTCCTCAGACATAGCACTGACTTCATCAGAAACAATTCACAATTCTTTGTCTACATGCTGTTGAAATGTTATATATTTCTGTTAAAAGAGTTATTCTTCCTTTCACTCCTAGATCTTGTCCCTCCAATTATGTTTTCTCTTGCTACTCCCTAGAAATAGTTAGAGGGCCAGCCAGCATTTCCTATGTGTTTGTTAGGTTTCAGGCCTTGTCATACGTCCTTTACATGTATTTCATCTTAGAGTTTTATAAGGGAAACAGCATTATTTCTCACATTTGCCAGAGGCTTGAGAAGGATGAAAAACTTACCCTAAAGCACTCAGGTATTCAGTAGAAAGAGAATCTAAACTTAGTCCTGTCTAAGAGAAAATATTCTCCTCCCTAAGATGGGTCACATCTTGAAAACCTTCCAGTAAGAGAGAATTTTTCCTATTTTCTTCTATATGAATACACCAAGAAATGAGAATTCTTGAAGTTTTTAAGAAACCAAGATGTGGTAAGTTTTAAGCAGACTATGAGGTTACTTTCTGATGCACAAATCTGTCATCTGATGGTCCATTAATGGTAAAAATTTTTTAGATAAAAAGTATGAAAACCTGAATGTTCCAATATGACCTACTAAATCCAATATAATAAAGAGAAAACCTCTTAGGGAAAACTAAAATATAACCACACCATCTGAAATGTAGAGATTCACAGCACCTTATTGTAAAAGAGCTGAAAATTCATAATAGAAGTTGCTATTTAGTACATATGCATTGTGGTGCATCTGGTTTTTACTCAAGTCAAAATTGTGCAAAGCTTAAAATGTCCTTAAAAGCCTGCTATTTTATAAATTATGTATTTAAAGATACTTCTAAAGAGATCAGCCCTTATTCTATTATATCCTTCTCACAAATTTAGTTTCACGAATCAAACACAATTTCTTTATATTTGCTCGATTCCATTTTATTAGGGTTCTTAGGCTCATCAAGATCACTACCAGGTCTGCTACTACAATACTTACTTTGGTCAGTTACAAGAGCACTCTACAATATCATGCAGAAACTTTATGGATAAAGTGGCTGTTGGAAAAAGACATAAGCTCCTTGACCTTTAAAAATGATATTCACATTTCAGAAGTTGTCATTTCAATATCTATGTCTACCATTAAGTAGGAAGAGTTCGTCAGGAAAACCAATAATAAAATGAGTCCAGAGTTCCTGTATCATAAAACAAAGTGAGACACACAATTGTGAACTTATTCCTCTCTTCTTCATGTCCCAGTCTCCCACTGATCTCGCCTTTCCCTCCTATGTCAGAAGTATCCACTCTCCTTTCCCAAGCCAATACCAGTTCATGCTATTGATCATTTCCTCTATTGCTTTCAAGATCTTGCACCTTCAATTATTTAATTTATCTCCATTTTCAATTTTTTTCTTTAAATAATCATTATTATTTACAGACCACTATGCACAAATCACCCCAATATTTAAAAACAAAAACAAAACAACAAAATTTGCCTTCTACCTGGTTTTTCTCTGATCCCTAAACTCATTCTTACTTTTCTCTACTTTTTCCATAGACACACATTCTTTTACTCCTGGCTATCACTCCTGTGATCCTTTCTCAGGACTTACATTCTTTGAATTCTGCAGCACTTGATAAAGTTGACCAACTGTTGGCCAAACCTACATTATTTGAAATGCTTTTAGTTTTAAGTACAGAAATAAAGATCTCTAAGCCCAGCCTGAAATGAGCTCAAAGGGAACCTGGGGACAGGTAGGCAAGAAGAAAAGAATGGGGGAAGATGGAAAACTGTAATTCTTGCCTGATGCCAGTTACAGAAATGGATACTGTCATCTTTATACTTCTGAACCTTTATACTTTATATTTCTGAATCTCAAAAATGTAGAAAAAGTAGGAACTTTTGTGGGTACCATCAAATGACCAGTTATTAAACATGCAAAGTAGATTTTGAGATTCGTTAAATTCCTTCCTATCATGCTTATTCCAGTTTAACAAATTGAAGTATTGTCACTTGATGAAAGCAACACCGGGCAAGAGCTACCTAAGGTAAAGGCAGGGGGAAAAGCACAGGAGAGTCCATCTAAATGTTCATGTATGGGATGCCTGGGTGGCTCAGTCAGTGAAGTGTCTGCCTTCAGCTCAGGTCACGATCCCAGGGCCCTAGGAATCAAGTCCCACATTGGCTCCTTGGAGGGAGCCTGCTTGTGTGTGCACACACTCTCTCTAATAAATAAATAGGTAAAATATTTTTTAAAAAATCAAATATTCATGCATATTTTCTGTATAAGAAATAAAAATATGCACACCAAAGTTTCATCTAAACATTTTTCTACTCAAAAGTCTTGAGTTGACTATTGTGTTTGTTGTCATCCTACCCGACTAATTTGGCAAAACAAGGTAGCCAAGGTCCAGAAAACAAGCTGCTGTTTTTCATAGATCTTAGAAATTCCCAAAAGTCATCAAAGAATGAGATAACAATGAAAAATTAACATGCCTTTCTTTTTAGGCAACCGACGAAGCACAGATGTTCTATGCCTCACTGGATCACAGCTGTGAGGGGAGGCGCAGGATGCCCAAGAAAGACAATAGTTATTTGTTAGACAAGGATGAAAATAAACAGCTACCTGCAGTGGATGCCGGCCTGTCTAAGACCACTTTGGTAGACAATTTCCCACTTGAGAACCAGGAAATAGAGGAAAATGTTCATGATGATCCCGTCAGACTGTTTGGATTGATTCGTGCAAAGAGAGAATCTATAAACTAGCTCGACTATGATCTAGTTCAATAATCCTGCTCTTATTGGAGCTGTTAAAGAAAACAAAATCCCTATACGACACAATATGATTTGGGAGGGTGATGATCTAAATCATTTGTTAGTGGGATGGTGGCTTACCTCTTATCCAGAGCCTATCTTCTTGCACACCAAATGTTATGCCCTGAAAATTAGTTATTTGAATTTGCTTAACAAATGCTTATGTAGTAAAATGTAAAATAAAATCAGCTCTGCAAACTGAGCCTAATTATGAAGTCACAACTTCACCAACAATACTTAATACTCAGTGAAATAAAACAAAAGGTGTTTTAAGCATAAGCATATTCTAGAACATATTGAAAGAAAAATAAAAGCCACCTTTTAAAAAATATTTTTCCTTTTCATCCATGGTACACTCCTTAATTTAAAGAAATTTCTGATTGAAAGACATGAGACATTAAGTATATTCCTACAGGAAGGGAATCTTCTTAAGAAGTATTTTTCCCAAATGGAAGTATCTTTATTGCTTTTTAAAATTATTATAAAGTTAATGCATTTTCCTTATAACAATAAACAAATATACAAAAGAATCTGGACATGTCACTAGCCAGAGATAATTACTATGAGCAACTTTCCATATGTACATATACCAGTTCTCTCTTTTACCAAAAAAAAGGAGTGGTCATTTTACGCATATTATTTAAACTTTCTCCACTTAATATATTGGGGATTTATTTCCTTGTTTTTTTAACTATAACTAAATATAGTTACATATTATCATTTTAATGCCTGAATAGCATCTCATTGATGGTTTCATTAGAATTTCGTCAAATAATTTGAAGGTACATTTAGCTCATATCCAAGTTCTGTTTTTCACTTTTACAAATAATACTGCAGTGAGAATGCATCTCCACAGGTGTTTAAGTACCTGACTTCTTGAGGCTAAATGCCTAGGAAAAGAATTGCTACTTTAAAAAGCATACATCATGAGTCTCTATCGAATATATTTCTAAAAAAGTCAAGAGTTTCATCAAGGTATGTGTCCAATTTAAATTCCTAAATTGCCCTCCAAAAAGTTATTTTAAAAAGTAAACTTTCTGTTATCTTTCTCCATTTAGAATAGGAGTTTAATTGGGTCTCAAGTTATCACCTACCAAGGAAAGTATACATGTGAGCTGTTGGTCCTGCCTCCAACCAGAGCTTAGTAGATTTTATTCATTCTTTCTGCAGTTTTTTGTTGAGCTCCTAGTGTAGTATAGGCACTAAGTTAGACAGTCGTCTACAATGAGGAAAACAGAGGTAAAACAAGGTAGGCCCTGCTCTCATGGAACTATAAATGTGTAGAAAAGATGAGCATCAGGTTAATAAAGTATCTGCTCTAGTAAAAAAGATACAACTAAGAAAATAGAAGAACAAGAAATTATAATGGAGAGAAGTCTATCTCCGAAGAGAAAATTTTAATTCAGTTCTCACACTGAACAATGAGGAGCCATCCATGTAAAGAGAGAGAAGGAAGAGCATGTTGTGAAAGAGCTCTACCCATATTGGGAAGTCCCAACTTCTATCAGTAATTGTTCTCCATTATGAACCGGCATAAAATTAAATGCCAGTGCTAAAGTAAAATCTTTGGAGTTGCTCACAATGCCATAAAATAAAAATCCCAAAACTATTACTGTCTAAAGGCAGAAGAAAAGAATCAGGTTTCTGATTTTAGAGAACCATAAAAACATTAAAAAATAATAATTATATATTGACTTTAAATTTTTTAAATATTTGCTATTAAACATTTGTGTTAGATGTCTACACATACCATGGTTTAGTAAAAATAAAATTGGATTATATTTTTGGCAGTTACTTTTCTCATAATTAATCTCATCATTCACTTATGTTATTTACCTAGCTCCTAAAGATATTTGGATTTTTGCCTCTGGTTTATATCATTTGACTTCCACTCGATATTTTGAATTTTATGTATCAAATGTACTTATGACTGATAATTTTGAAGGTTTTTAATGACAAATTTAAATTCCTTAATAAATAAAAGACTATTCAAGTTATCTATTTCCTGTTGAGGGAATGTAGTAGTTTTGTGGCTTTTGAGGAATGTATCCCTCTCATCTAAGTTGTTTAATTTATTAGCAGGAAGTTGTTCAAAATATTCCCATATTGTCCTTATAATATCTGTAGAATCTAGTGTTTTAACTTCTCTTTGATACTGGGAATTTGTTTTTTCCCCCTCTTATCTGTCTAGTTAGAAGTTTATCAAATTTTTTAGTTCCTCAGAGAACCAGTTACCATACACATAATATTTCTATTATTTTTATATATTCTGTTTCACTGATTTGCCCTCTGATCTATATTGTATAATTTCTTCTGTTTATTGTGTTTTCATCTGTTCTTTTTTTAGCTTCTTACGGTAGAAGCTGAGGTCAGTAATAAGACTTTTCTTTTTGTTTAAAATGGGCATTTGGTTTCATAAATCTCCCACAAAATTTGATATAGTGTGTTGTTATTTTTATGTAAAATATTTCTAATTTCCCTTTGATCCCCCTTTTGGCCTATTGGTTATTTAGAAGTATGTTATTTAATTTCCAAGTATTTGAAGAGTTTCCAGATCTCTTTTTGTTATTGACTTCTAATTTAATTCCATTGTGGTAAGAAAACATATGACTTGAATCCCCTTCAATTTATTGGGCCTTCCTTTAATGCCCACAATATAGTCTATCTTGGTGAATGATGATATATACTTGAAAAGAATGCATAGTCTATTTTTATTAGATATAATATCCTCTAAATGCCAATTAGGTTAACTTGGTTGATAGAGCTTTTCAAGTCTTCTATATCTCCTCTATTTAAAATACATTTTTATAGGCAGCATATAGTTTACTTTGCTTTTTTAATCCAATATGATAATCTCTGACATTTAATTGGAGTGTTTAGACCATTCTCATTTAATGCAGTTATTGATATGGGTGGGTTCAAAGCAATAGTTTTTATCTCTGCTTTCTATTTGTCTCCTCTATTTTTCATTCATCTTTTTTCTTTTTATGACTTCTTTTATATTACTGTTGACACTCAAACAATACAAGGGTTAGAGGCACAATCCTCCACACCGCCAAAAACCCACATAAAAGTTTTTGACTCAGGTGCTTGAGTGGCTCCGTGGGTTAAAGCCTCTGCCTTTGGCTCAGGTCATGATCTCAGGGTCCTGGGATTGAGGCCCACATCGGGCTCTCTGCTCAGCAGGGAACCTGCTTCCTCCTCTCTCTCTGCCTGCCTCTTAGCCTCCTTGTGATCTCTCTCTCTGTCAAATAAATAAATAAAATCTTAAAAAAAAAAAACTTTTTGACTCCCCCAAAACTTAACCACTAGTAGCCTCCTCTTGACTGAAACCTTTACCAATAAACATAGTCAATTAATACAAATTCTGTATGTTGTATGTATTATATACTGTATTTTTACAATAAAATAAGAAAATATTAAGAAAATCACAAGGAAGAGAAAATACACTTATAATACTAAACTTTATTTATCAAAAAAATCTGCATATAAGCATACCCATGCAGTTCAAGGGCCAACTGTAGATTGGTATATTTTTATGACTCTATTTTATCTTCAGTGATAGATTATTCATTAGAAGTTTGTTGTGTCACTTTAGCAATTGCTTGGGTTTATAATTAACATCTTTTTCAAAAAGATTTTATTTATTTACAGAGAGAGAAAGTGATAGCAAGAAAGAGCAGGGAGAAGAGGGAGAAGCAGGCTCCTCACTAAGGAGGGAGCTCCACATGGGGCTCCATCCCAGGACTCTGCCATCAGGATCAGAACTGAAGGCAGATGCTTAACTGACTGAGCCACATAGAAACCCCCATAATAAAAATTTTTAACTTATCACAGTCCACACTCAAATGATATACTACTACTTTTGTATAGTACGAGAACCTTAAAACAGCGTATTTCCATTCCAACTTTTGTGCTGTAAGTTTTACTTATTTTACACATTACTATTTTTTCTTAATAAGGAATTATCCTTTTTCTTTCCTTTAATAAGGCCAATTCTCTCTAAAAGATTAAAATAATAATAAATACTGCCATATTTATCCCTACAGTTAACATTTCCAGAACTCTTTCATCCTTTGTGTAGATCTAGGTTTCTATCTATATCTCTATTCTTCAGCTTAAAGGACTTTCTTAAACATTTTTTTAGAACAAGTCTGCTGGTGATTAATTCCTTTAGCTCTTACATATCTGAAAAAGTCTCTACTTGCCTTCACTTTTGAAATATATTTTCTCTGGGTAAAAAAATTTATGGTTGAGTTGACTATATATTTCTTTCAGTAAGTTAAAGATTTTATTTATTTATCTGGCAGAGAGAGAGAGATCACAAGTAGGCAGAGAGGCAGGCAGAGAGAGAAGAGGAAGCAGGCTCCCTGCTGAGCAAAGAGCCCCACATGGGCCTTGATCCTAGGATCCTGAGATCAGGACCTGAGCTGAAAGCAGAAGCATTAACCCACTGAGCCACCCAGGCACCCTATTTCTTTTAGTAAGTTAAAGATATTGCATTACTGCTTTCTCAGTTACATTTTTCTGAAGAAAAACCTTAGTGTTGTATTTGTCTTTGTCCCTCTGTTACTTCCTATTTTCTGTGATTGTTTTAAGATTTTCCTCCTCACTGATTTTAAACAATATGCCTTGGAGTAGTTTTTGTTTGTTTATTTTTAATAATAAAATATTAGGAAAATGTTAGGAAATTGTTCAGCATTTTGAATCTGTGTATTTATAGTTTTCATCAAATATGGAGAAAAATGACCAATATTTCTTTAAATATTTTTCCTGTCCTCCCCCAACCCATTTTCAAGTTCTTCAATCACTTGCAAATTCTTCCACATTTCACTGATATGTTTATTTCAGTCTTTTCTCTGTGTTCCATTTTGCATAGTTTTTATTTTTAAAGATTTTATTTATTTGACAGAGAGAAACACAGACAGAGAGGGAACACAAGCAGGGGGACTGAGAGAGGGAGAAGCAGGAGCCTGATGTGGGACTTGATCCCAGGTCTCCGGGATCATGACCTGAGCCGAAGGCAGTTGCTTAACCAACTGAGCCACCAGGCGCCCACTGCAAAGTTTCTTTTGCTGTCTTCAAGCTCACTAGTCTGCTTCTAAAATGTTTATCTGCCAGTAATCCAAAAAAAGATACTTTTTATTCTCAGATAATTTGTTTATCTCTATAAATTTAGCTCAAGTAATTTTTTTTCATTTTTCACATCTCTGTCATACATGTCTAACCTTTCTTCTCACTTCTGGAACATATTGAATATAGTTTTAACAACTGTTATAATGCTTTTCTCTACTAATTCTGCCATTCTGAGTTTCAACTGACAGATTTTCCCATTATATTTATATTTTCTTACATTTTAAAATTCCTAGTATTTTATTAAGATGGGGTATTTATTATGTAACTTAAAAATCTGTGTAAAAACTACAAATAATGTACCAATTAATACATACATCTATAGTATGTACAATACAGAATATATATATACAATATTAAGGTAAAAATTCCTAGGCCTACAGGGCTGCTGCTGTGTGGCTCAGTTGATTAAGCAACTGTCTTCAGCTCAGGTCATGACACTGGAGTCCCAAGATCAAGTCCTGTATCAGGCTCCCTGCTTAGCAGGGAGTCTATTTCTCCTTCTGGCCCTCTCCCTTGTCATACTCTCTCTCACCCTCTCTCTCTGTCTCTCAAATAAATAAATAAAATCTTTAAAAAAAATTCCTAGGCCTACAGACAAATTTTATAAAAAGTTATAGTTGGACATTTTAATATACTGTTTGAAAAAGTTGATGCATCAAATAAGCAAACAATAATCATAATACAGAGGATTAAGTAATATAATCAACATGCTTAGAATTTTTAACATCAGAAATAAATAACATACATCTTTTTCATATGTCTCTGGAAAGTTGACCAAATTAGTCATGCATCAGCCACAGTGGAAACTCATAAATTATAAAAAGCAGAGATTTTGCAAACAACATATGCTCATCATAGGCTGATGAAACTAGGATTCAGTAAGATTGACCCCCAAATTCCCTCAACTGTCTGAAAATTATAGAACATTTTTCTTTTTTTTTTTTAAGATTTTATTTATTTATGTGACAGAAAGAGAGAGAGAGCACAAGCCAGGGAGCAGCAGAAGGAGAGGGAGAAAGAGGCTCCCCAAAGAGCAGAGAGTCTAATACAGGACCCAGTCCCAGAAGCCTGGTATCAGGATCTGAGCTGAAGGCAAACACTTAACCAACAGAGCTACCCAGGCTTCCCTATGAAACATTTTCCTAACATAACTTCTAGATCAATGAGATAATTGCAATTAGAATAACAGATTTTCTAGAAAATAATGAAGTAAAGAATACATCTAAAAACCTATGCATTGTAATAAATATGTACTCAGAAAAACATTATGACCTCAATTCTTTTTTGTTAAATATTATTTTTTTAAAGATTGTATTTATTTGACAGATAGAGAGACAGTGAGAGAAGGAACACAAACAAGGGGAGTGGGAGAGGGAGAAGCAGTCTTCCTGCTGAGCAGGGAGGCCTACATGGGGCTTGATCCCAGAACCCAGGGACCATGGCCTGAGCCAAAGTCAGAAGCTTCATGGCTGGGCCACCCAAGCACCCCTAAATATTATTTTTTAATTATTTAAATTAAATTGCTTAACATATAGTATATGATTAGTTTCAAAGGTAGAGCTTAGTGAGTCATCAGTCTTGCATAACACCCAGTGATTTTTTAAAGACTTATTTATTTTACAGAGAGAGAGAGAGAGACAGAGACAGAGCTCTAGAGAGTGTGTGTGAATGAAGGGAATGGCAAAGGGACAGGGAGAGAGAATCTCAAGCAGACTCTGCTGAGCATGAAGTCTGACTCCAGACTTGATCTCAAGACCCTGAGATCATGACTTGAGCCGAAATCAAGAGTTGAATGCTTAACTGACTGAGCCACCCCTGTAGAGTCTTGCTTTTAAACTTTGTTAGACAGGTCCAGAGGAGGATCTTGCCTCAGCAGTAGGCTATTTTTAACTTAGTTTGAAAGCTGCTCTGGCCCTCATGAATTAGGAGGTATTCCACTTTGGCTGTGGAAAACAGACTTGTCTGAGGCATGGGCACTGTTTTCTCTTTTAAGGTGGGTCTTTTCCCCAAGCTTTTGGTAGCTTTCTTATATGCATTCACTGATCATGATTCAGCTAAATACCCGAGTGGGACTCTTTGCACATCTTCAGAGTTCTATGTCCAGTTCTCTCCCCTCCAGTACTCCACCTTCTTGGCTTCTCTTGATATGAAGATTCATCTTCTCAGTTCTGGCGATCAATGGACAATACCTTCTCTAGGGACTGAAAACTTCCTATAGACAACAAGATATGGCAACAGTAGAGTTTACATTCTTTCCCGTCTTACAGAGATCGCTGTCCTTCGTTTGCCTGATGTTCAATGTCTTGAATGCCATTGTCTCATATATTTTGTCTGGATCATAGTTGTTTAAGGGGGGAGGGTATACATATCCAAGTGAGAAGGTAAATCCAATGTAATTTCATGTTGACTGGAAGCAAAACTCCAAGTATCTCACAGTATTTTAGTGTAATTCTACCATATATTTTTAGTGTAATTTAGTATAATTCCGTAACCAAACTTGTAATCTTTTAAATGTTAATTAGTAAGCTATGAATTACTGATCATTATGCAATTATTAAGGGAATATATATACTTTACCTGTGGCAGTTCTCAGGGCTTATGTCCCAGAAGAGTCTCATTATAAGCTTTCACATTTCAACTAAGAATGAAATGTACAGACATGAATAAAGAGAAAATCTGTGACTAGAAAACAGATGAACTCTAAACACTCAAAATTTTCAATGAGAATGTTAAAGCTCCAAAAAGTTCAATTCAAATCTCAAGAATAAGAGCAATAACTCATTTCCCTTTGGTATTAAAGAGTTTATTTCTGGGAAAGTAAAAGTAGGATGATTGCTTTTAAAATATGCTTTAAATTTCTCTCTCTGAGGTTTTGCCTTCACTTGATTAATAGAACAGACATTTTATATTAAGATACTAAAAACAGGAAACATCAAAATGTAGAGCAGGGAATAAGCAAGAACATATACCCTGGAGAGGCACTCTCTTTATGCAGCTTGTCATTCCTGTTCTCTGGGAAAACTTCTTCTCTGTGAAAACACCCTACCGACTCTCAGTTTACTACCTAGAAGTCATGCCTGCCTGGATTAGAGGTGGATACCTGAATTAAGACAGTTAACTCATCTACTTAACCAATCTGTATACAGGAGATTGAACAGTCATTACCGAAGGCAGAGCCCTAAGGATGCCAGAAGGTAGAAATGGGGCCCTTGGAAGAAAGGCAGAATCACAGAGGACAGAAACTAAGAGTAAACACAAGATGATAGTTGCTAGAGAGTGGGGTTCAAGACTCCATAACTAATCACTAATCAGATAACCATCATAACAACAACTAATATTAAAAACCTGCTAAGTCCAAGACACTGCACTAAGTGTTTACTTGCATATACTTAATTTAGGCACATAAAATCCTAAAAAAGGGATGCTATTAAATCTTTTTTTCCCAAAGGTATTACTAATGTACTTTTTTTGTTTATTTAATAACAATTTGTTTTATTTTTTCAGTGTTGCTATTAAATCTTAAAGTTACAGATGAGAAAACCAAGACTGATGAAGATTAACTTGCCTAATATTGTACAAATAAATTGTAGGTTCAATATTTGAGCACACAATCTAAGTCCAGAGCTGGCTATGTAGAGTAGTGATCTCTTCAGTTGGTTTGATCACCACGGGGGACAAAAACCATCGGCAAAGAGGTAGAGAGAAGTGAGAGCAGGGATCGGAGGGTTACCCCCACAGACAAGGGGGGTAAGGCAGGGGAGGAAGCCCACAGAGGCGACCCATTGGAAGCCATTGGAAGCCAATACCCCAGCACAAAAGTACTCTCTGTTCAGGGAACAAGAGCAGATTACGGTATGATTCAAAGCAAACAGAAACGGAGTGCCAGAGGGGCAGCCAGGGAATCAGGGTTATAGATCTGTGGAGAAAAAGTGCGCCCGGGTGCCCAGCAAGAGAACACGGCGGAGATGGCGGAGTGGAGCCTATCTTTCCGCCGCTGCAGCTGGGGAAATGGGGATCTGCAGAGAGAAAGAGTGCATGGTGCGGCTCCAGGGAACACCATGGAGCCGGCGGTACGGAGTCTATTTTTCCACCGCTTCTTTTTCTTTTTTCTTTCTTTCCTCTGCTGCTTTTTTCTCCCACTTCTCTCCACCCCATGGGCCAGGCACAGACCCCCCAGGGAAGGTGATTTTGCAGACTTGCACAAGACCTGCCTGGGCTGCGGGACCTCAGTCCCTTCTGCCTGGGGTCACACAGATTCCCTGGTCAGAGGCAAGGTCCCACGACCCAAAATCAGCTGCAGTTTCCTGGTGCGGGAGTGAAAGGATAAGCGCGGGCTTTGGACAGAAATCGAACCAGCGTCTGCACCACCCGGCTGTGACAGACAGCCGAGGGGGAGACTGTGTGCTGCCCCACCCCCATCATCCAGAGGGTTGCTAATTAGGGGCTCTCTCTGGGAAGGAGGTCTGGGCGCAGATATCTTGCTCCGATCTGACTTCCTCAACAGCTGAAAAAGGCCGTAAAAAACATCCCCCCCCTCAGAGACCTGAACCCTGACAACCTGGTTACAATAGTCTCCAGTCTCTAGCAAGGGGGCGGAGAGACGCAGCCCAGGTAGAAGGGACTGAAAACCACGCGGCAGGTCACGCCCCCAGAAGGCAAGCCAGAAGCACAGGAGGACAACACTCAAACTGTAAAACCCCAACATCTGGGAAAAGGCAATTTATAAAACTCCTGGTACTGCCCCAAAAGCTGTACACTTTATTGATACAGTTTTTCACCTTATTTGCTTTTTTAACTTTTTTCTATTTTTACTTTTAAAGTTTCCATTTTAAACTTAAAAATTCATTCTCATGGTTTTTGTTCTTTTAATTTTTAACCCACTTTTTATCACAACATGATACTCAATAAACACTCCATAACAATTTTTTACCTTGAAATTTTTTCAAACACACTCCTGGATTTTCTGCTGTTGTTGTTGTTTCCTCTTATTTGCTTGTTTGTTTTATCTGCTTTTTCACTTTTTTCTCACCTCTTTCCTTTATTTTTTCTTTTACATATACATATAGCTATAAACTTCAAGGTAATCCTAATCCCTATTCAATACTACCCCTATAAACAACCAGTTCTAATCTCCCTATATCTTTAGAAAGTGGGCTCCTCCAACAATAATAACAAGACAAACTCGGGAGCGTTTGAAGCACATTCCTTGCCCACAAGGAGTGTCTGCCCTCACCTTCCCACTCTAGTCTGTCAGTGTTTCTGTGTAATTGTCTTTGCTTTTGTATTATATAAATACTGGTCTTGGAGGTCATATAGGTTGGGCTTCCCTTTTGATCTCTTCACTTACCCTTGGTAGCCCTTTTCTTTACCCTGTAACAGTTTTGTACCATATAAATCCTACCACCGGGTCCCACTCTGGCAGGGGTTTCTTTTCTTGCTTCCTCTCTTCTTTTTTCTTTTTTCTTTCTCCTCCCTTTTCGGTGGTGAATTCTGGTTGCTCTAAAACCTTCCAGCGACCAATCCACCTAGATAGTGGCTGAAATATTTAGCTATACACCCCCCTCAACCACTCCTTGGCACAATGACTCGGAGGAGGAACATCCAACAGAAGAAGAACCCCGAGACTGCAACCCCGGTCACAGAATTACTGGAAATGAACATAAACAATATGACAGAAATGGAATTCAGGGCAGCAATCGTCCAAGAAATGGCTAATTTAGAAAAGAACATTAGTCTCAAAATGGAAGCCATAGCAACAGAAGTGAAAGCTGAGGTTAGAAAGGTTATTAATGAGATGCAATCTAATTTAAATATGCTAACAGCTAGAGTAAGTGAAGCTGAAGAGTGAATCAGTGATTTAGAAGACATATGGATTAAGAAGGAGGAGCAACAGAAATCTTGGAGCAAACAGCTAAAATCCCATGAAAACAGAATAAAGGAAATAAATGATGCCATGAAATGCTCCAATATCAGAATTATTGGAATCCTTGAAGGAGGTGAGAGAGAGAGAAGCCTCGAAGATACTGTTGAACAAATCACGGACGAAAATATCCCAAATCTGGGGAATGAAACAAATGTTCATGTCCTAGAAGCAGAAAGGACACACCCGAAGATCAATGAGGCCAGAAAAACCTCCAGGCACATAATTGTGAAATTGTGAATCATAAAACCAAAGAATATGTCTTAAGGGCAGCTAGGAGAAAGCGATCCCTTACCTATAGAGGGAGGACTATCAGAATAACGTCAGACCTATCCACAGAAACCTGGCAAGCCAGAAAGGGCTGGCAAGACATATTCAGGAAGTTACATGACAAAAATATGCAACCAAGGATAATGTATGCAGCAAGGTTGACTTTCAGAATGGAAGGAGAAATAAAGAGTTTCCAGGACTGCCAAGGTCTAAAAGATTATGCAACCACCAAGCCAGCACTACAAGAAATGCTAAGAGGGGTTCTATACAGGAGAAACGAACCCAAGAGCGACACAAAACAGAAATTTACAGAGGTAATCTATAGAAACATGAACTCCACAGGCAACATGATGTCAATACAAACATATATATCAATAATTACTCTCAATAATTCTCCAATAAAAAGACACAGGGTTGCAGACTGGATAAAACGACAGGACCCATCGATATGCTGTTTACAAGAGACTCATCTTGAATCTAAGACACTTCCAGATTGAAAGTGAGGAGATGGAAGACCATCTTTCACGCCAATGGACCCCAAAAGAAAGCCGGGGTAGCGATTCTCATATCAGAAACATTGGATTTTAGTCTAATGACTGTAGTCAGAGACAGAGAAGGACACTACATCATTCTTAAAGGGTCTATACATCAAGAAGATCTAACAATTGTAAATATTTAGGCCCCCAGCATGGGACCAGCCAACTACATAAGCCAACTGTTAAACAAAACAAAGAATCATATTGATGCAAATACATTAATTGTAGGAGATCTTAACACACCATTTGCAGCAATGGACAGATCATCTAAACAGAAAATCAACAACGAAACAAGAGCCTTGAATGATACATTGGACCAAATGGATCTCATAGATATATTCAGAACATTCCACCCTAAAACAGCAGAATATTCATTCTTCTCGAGTGCACATGGAACTGTCTCCAGAATAGACCACATACTAGGTCACAAATCAGGGCTCAACTGATACCAGAAGATTGAAATTATTCCCTGCATATTCTCTGACCACAATGCCATGAAACTGGAACTCAACCACCATAAAAAGTTCAGGAGAAAATCAAACACTTGGAAGCTAAAGACGAGCCTACTCAAGAATATGTGGATCAACCAAGAAATCAAAGAAGAACTAAAACACATCATGGAAACCAATGAGAATGAAGATACATCGATCCAAAACCTATGGGATACAGCAAAGGCAGTCCTAAGGGAGAAATTCACAGCCATCCAAGCCTCCCTCAAAAAAATTAAATATCCCGAATACATCAACTCTCATTACACCTTAAAGAACTGGAAAATCAACAAAAAATTAAACCAACCCCCACACAAGGTGGGAAATAATAAGGATTAGAGCAGAGATGAATGAATCAGAAACTAGAGATACAGTAGAACACATCAACGAAACTAGAAGCTGGTTCTTTGAAAGAATCAATAAGATTGATAAAACATTGGCCAAACTAATCCAAAAGAAAAGGGAGAAGACCCAAATTAATAAAATCATGAATGAAAGGGGAGATCACGACTAACACCAAGGAAATAGAAACAATCATCAAAAATTACTATCAACAATTATATGCCAATATGTTTAACAACCTAGAAGAGATAGACACATTCCTAGAAACCTATAAACTACCAAGACTGAAACAGGAAGACACTGACAATTTGAATAGACCTATATCTAGTAATGAGATTGAAGCAGTGATCAAAAACCTCCCCCAAAACAAGAGTCCAGGCCCAGACGGATTCCCTGGGGAAATCTACCAAACATTCAAAGAAGAAATAACACCTATTCTCCTGACGCTCTCTCAAAAAATAGAAATGGAAAGAAAACTTCCCCCAGACTCTTTCTCTGAAGCCAGGATCACTCTAATCCCCAAACCAGACAAATACCCCATCAGAAAGAACTTCAGACCAATATCGCTGATCAATACGGATGCCAAGATTCTCAACAAGATCCTTGCTAACAGGATCCAACAATACATTAAAAAGATTATCCACCATGACCAGGTGGGTTTTATCCCAGGGATGCAAGTGTGGTTCAAAACTTGCAAAACAATCAATGTGATAGAACAAATCAATACGAGAAGAGAGAAAAACCACATGGTACTCTCAATTGATGCAGAAAAGGCATTTGACAAAATACAACATCCATTCCTGATCAAAACTCTTCAAAGTATAGGGATAGAGGGAACATTTCTCAACCTCATAAAATCTATCTATGAAAAACCCACAGCAAATATCATCCTCAATGGGGAAAAACTGACAGCCTTTCCTCTGAGATCAGGAACAAGACAAGGATGCCCACTCTCATCACTACTCTTCAACATAGTGTTAGAAGTCTTAGCAACAATATCAGGCAACAGAAAGAAATAAAATGTATCTAGCTTGGCAAAGAGGAAGTCAAACTCTCTCTCTTTGCAGATGACATGATACTCTATGTGGAAAATCCAAAAGACTCTACCCCCAAACCACTAGAAATCATCTAACAATTCAGTAATGTGGCAGGATACAAAATCAATGCACAGAAATCAGCTGCATTCTTACACACTAACAATGAAAAAATAGAAAGGGAAATCAGAGAATCGATTCCGTTTACTATAGCACCAAAAACTATAAGATACTTAGGAAAACCTAACCAAAGAAGTCAAGGATCTGTACTCGAGGAACTACAGAACACTCATGAAAGAAATTGAAGAAGACACAAAAAGATGGAAGACCATTCCATGCTCATGGATTGGAAGAATAAACATTGTCAAAATGTCTATACTGCCCAGAGCAATCTATACTTTCAATGCCATTCTGATCAAAATTCCACCAACATTCTTCAAAGCATTGGAACAAACAATCCTAAAATATATATGGAACCAAAAAAGACCCTGAATCGCTAAGGAATTGCTGAAGAAGAAAAACAAAGCTGGGGGCATCTCGTTACCTGACTTCAGGCTTTATTACAAAGCTGTGACTACCAAGACAGCATGATACTGGCACAAAAACAGAGAAATTGACCAATGGAACAGAGGCCAGAGTCCAGATATGGACCCAAAAATCTATGGTCAAATCATCTTTGACAAAGCAGGAAAAAATATCCAGTGGAAAAAAGACAGTCTCTTCAATAAATGGTGCTGGGAAAATTGGACAGCTACATATAGAAGAATGAAACTAGACCATTCTCTTACACCACACACAAAGGCAAACTCGAAATGAATGAAAGACCTCAACGTGAGGCAGGAATCCATCAAAACCCTGGAAAAGAACACAGGCAATAACCTCTTTGACATCGGCCACAGCAACTTCTTTCAAGACACGTCTCCAAAGGCAAAGGAGACAAAAGCAAAAATGAACTTCTGGGACTTCATCAAAATAAAAAGCTTCTGTACAGCAAAGGAAACAGTCAACAAAACAAAGAGGCAACCCACAGAATGGGAGAGGATATTTGCAAATGACACTACAGACAAAGGGCTG
>PITA01026431.1:0-22623 GCA_004023965.1 Spilogale gracilis
AAAAAAAAAAAAAAACGGTATATAGGGTTGCTTGGGCAACCTAGCAAGCTTGGTAGATTACACATGTGTCAAAACTCACCGAGTTGCATACTTTAAATATGTGTCATTCTTTGTATTACTTTAGTTATCTTTCTTTTTTTTAATTTTTTTTTAAGATTTTATTTATTTGACAGAGAGAAACACAGCCAGAGAGGGAACACAAGCAGGGGGAGTGAGAGAGGGAGAAGCAGGCTTCCCGCCGAGCAGGCAGCCCGATGTGGGACTCGATCCTGGGTCTCCAGGACCATGACCTGAGCCAAAGGCAGTCGCTTAACCAACTGAGCCACCCAGGCGCCCCACTTTAGTTATCTTTCAATAAAGCTATTAAAATGGTTTTATTTCCCGTTTCCATGATATTTGTTCTCCTCTTATATTTGTTCCGTGAATCACCTCTTCAGCTCCCTTCCCATTTTTACTCTAGGATGTTTGTTTTCTATCAAGTGCTCTGTCGTCTCTTGTTGGCATTTCCTTCTGGTTTGCCTCTTGTTTCTTTTTCTTTTTTTCAAGATTTTATTTGTTTATTTGACAGAGAAAGACACAGCAAGAGAGGGCACACAAGCAGGGGGAGTGGAAGAGGGAGAAGCAGGCTTCCCGCCCAACAGGAAGCCTGATGTAGGGTTCGATCCCAGGACCCCAGGATCATGACCTGAGCCGAAGGCAGAAACTTAACGACTGAGCCACCCAGCCCCCCCCCACAACTCGTCTCTTTTTTCTTAAGCCCATTCATAGTGTCTTCCACTAGGGAAGATTTTTGAACTGAACAAAACAGTCAGATGTGTCTGGTTTCTTCCTAGGATACCCTGAAGATATCTGCTCGTACATAGGTCGTAGAGCCTAGGAAGTTTTCAAAACCGCGTCCTTCTCCGAGCAACCTCATTCTCTAAATGACTATGAACAGATACTGTGCATCACGAATTTTTATTCCACTTATTACAAAGCATCTTTTTTGTTGTTCTGAGTTAGGGAAACCAGGAAAAGACTCAATATAGTAACGCCTTATCTAATAATAACAAATAGCCACCCCATATTGTGTGCCTACAAGGCAGAAATCAGCATTAAATGTTAAAAACCCACAGATATCATACGTAACTTCCACAAAGCCCAGCTCAGTCTTCCAGCACCTCCAATATCTGCACCTCCTGCAGTCTTTCCTGTTTTAGTGAACAACACCAGCATCCATCTAATTGCTCAAAGCAGATAACTAGCAGTAGTCACACTGACGCCTCCTAGCTCTGCAACCCATGCAGGCAAACCAGCGCCACGTCCTGTTAACTCAGCCTCCATCCTGGCTCCATCTCCCCTGTCAGAGCCCTTATCTCAACCAGTGCTGGTCCTTGCCCACTTGACTCTTACCTGGTCTCCAGCTTCCACTCTACTTCCCTACAATTCAGTCTTTACACAGATGTTAGAATCGCTTTAAGAGATAAATTGGATCATAAGCCTCACCTGCTTAACACCTTCAATGATCATGCTGCGTTCATGGCAAAACTCAACTCCTGAAGGTGGTCTGTGGGAATGTCCCTAATCTCTCCCTTAACGCTTGCTAACATTCAACCATCTCAGCCTTCCAGTTCTTCCAAGATGCAGGCTCTTTTCCACCGTTACATCAACTGTGGTCTGATGCCCCTACTTCTCACTAGTTTCCTTGTTTAATTCATACACAGAACTCTCTTTCTCTTCACAACGTTTCATACAATCTGGGTCCTCAGCTTCAGGGTCCCTCAAAGTGTACAATCAAGGTGTCCACCGGGTTGCAGCCATCTGAAGGTATGTGTGGGACAGGACCCCCTTCCAAGACCACTCATGTTGTCGTTGGCAGGATTCAGTTCCTTGAAGGCTGTTGGACTGGAGGTCTTAGTCTCTTGCTGATTATTGGCTGAAAGTCACCCGCGGTTCCTTGTAATGTGGGCTTCTCCGACATCTCAGCTTCCTTCTTCAAGGCAGGCAGGAGTGGTGCTAAGAAGACAGAAGTCAGTCTTTTGTTTGTTTTTTCTCCATTAATTAAAATTTTTTTGATTGTGGTGAGATATAAACGGATAGAGAAGATCTTTATGTGGTGAGATACATAAAATTAAACCTACATTTTTAAAAAAATTTATTTATTCAACACAGAGAGAGATCACAAGTAGGCAGAGAGGCAGGCAGAGAGAGAGGAGGAAACAGGCTCCCCACTGAGCAGAGAGCCGGATGCGGGTCTTGATCCCAGGACCCTGAGATCATGACCTGAGCCAAACGAAGGCAGAGGCTTTAACCCACTGAGCCACCCAGGCGCCCAAACCGACCATTTTAAAAAAAGATTTTATTTATTTATTTGACAGAGAGAAACACAGGTATAGAGGGAACACAAACAGGGGGAGTGAGAGAGGGAGAAGCATGCTTCCCGCTGAGCAGGGAGCCCAACACGGGGCTCGATCCTGTGATTCCAGGACCATGACCTGAGCCAAAGGCAGATGCTTAACGACTGAGCCACCCAGGCGCCCCTAAACCTACCATTTTAACAACTTTAACTGCACAGCTCAGCGTCATGAAGCACACTCACACTGTCCTTTGACCACCCCCACCCTCCATCTCCAGAACTTTCCATCTCCCTAAACGGAGACTGTCCCCACCAAGCATGGACTCCCCTCCCTCAACCCCAGCACTGGCTCCCACTGTCTCCTCTCTGTGTCTGTGGACGGGACTCTTCTGGGGACCTCCTGGGAGTGTGGTCCAGTGGGATGTGTCCCTCTGGGTCTGGCTCCTCTCACTGAGCTCAGTGTCCTTAGGGTCCATTCAAATCATAACATTCCCTACTTTATTCTTAGCAGCTCTCTCCACATCTGTCCCATAGTAGGTTGACAATAAGATTCTAGTTAACAAATGAATACATTCTTTTCATAACTCTAGTTACTTTTATAGGGCATGGAACAAGCTTTTTTTTTTTTTTTTTAAAGATCTTCTCTATCCGTTTGAAAGAGAGAGTGCATAAGAAGCGGGGAGAGGCAGAGCACAGAGGGAGAAAGAGACTCCCCACTGAGCAGGGAGCCCGATGTGGGGCTTGATCACGGGTCTCCAGGATCATGACCTGAGCTGAAGGCAGACACTTAATGACTGAGTCACCCAGGTGCCCCCAAGCTTTTTTTTTTTAAGTTACCTTCTCTTTGTCTAAAATGTGTCAGTGATTTGCAGTCTTCATCTTACTTGACCTGTTGGCAGCATTGATACAATAGCCAAAGGACTGTGTTAAAATATGTTGGATCTGTCACATCTCTGATCAAAACTCTGCCATTACTCCTACTTTGCTCCAAAGCCTTTTGTGACCTATGTCCTCTTACCTCTAAACACACGTCCCCAGGTCACTGTGCTTTGGCCACACCCACGTGCTTGTACACACCTGCCTCGCGGCCTCCGGACTGTCAGTCCCATAAGTGTGAAATGATCTGCCTCCATGTACCTTCTGGGCCAACTTCTCGGTGTTCACCTTTGCTCAAACCTCTCTGTCTCTATGAGGCCTATTTGAGCATCTGACTTAAAATGGCAACCCATACCCAGCACTTCTGAAAGCCCCTTATGGGTGCTGTGATCCCAGGGCACTTCTGCCATGATTCCTTCACTTATTATGTGTATTGATTATTTTTTGTGTCTTGTAGGGCGGGAAGGGTGATCTTTATTTTGCTCGAGGAAAGGCCCTGACACATAGTAGGCAGGGATGTTGAGCAGATGAATCTGCGTCTTAAGGTGGCGGGAAGAGCCTCGGCGTCGTGGACGCTCAGGGAGGGACAGTCTCCCGCAGGAAATGGTTTCCCGCCGCCGGCCGAGTCTCCATACGAGAGGCATTCAGCACCAGGCGCCCCTGGACAGCTCTGGAAGCCAAGTTCTGTCGGAACCTTTCCTCTACGGTCGTAGTTTCCCGCCGGAGCCACCTACTGGCTGTACCTACCGCCTGGTAAGAGGAAACTGCTTACCCTTGCCGGTAGGAGAGGTGGGGTCGCAGGATGAGTGGCAGCCTCAGAAGCCAATGGCACAGCGCGTTCGGCCCGTGGCGCTCGGGGTAGCCAATGGGCGGGGGCGGGGGCGGGGCGGGGGCAGCCGCGCGCGGAGCCGGGGCTGGACACGACCGCGGCTGTGGGGTCGAGACCGCGCGGCGGTTGAGCGGCGGGCGGCGCCGGCGGGCGGGCGGGCGAGGGCCCGGCGGAGGTGCGTGCGGGCCGGGACCGGGGGCTGGACGCCGGGGCGGGGCGGCTCGGGGCCTGGCCGGCGGGGCCGCTCGTTAGCCGCGGCCGGGCTGCGGGGCCCGCCGCTGGTTCCCGGCTTCCGACGCCGCAGGCGGAGCGCGAGTGCTCCCTCTCGGGTGGGGCCGCCGGGCCTCGCCGTCCTCGGGGCGCCCGGGGCGGCGCGGTGCACACAGGCGGCGCTCAGTGAGTGCCGGCTGCAGGAATGAACGAACGGGCCCCAGGCCCTCAGCCCCCGTGGGCAGCGTCCCACCCGGCAGGTCCCTGGGGGCCCCGTGTGCCTGGCGGGGCGGCGGGGGGTGCAGGACAGCCGCCCCGGCCCCGCGGAGCTCGCAGCCTGGAGCTCGGGAGCTCATTCACTCAAGGACTCCGAGTTAGGGGGTTTCCCGCTGCACGATTGATGCAGGAACTTAATGCCAGGCAAGCGGGCGGGCGCTCCCCCCCAGCTGGCGGCATCTGCGCGGGGACCTGGAGACCTCACTGAAGTGGGGCGTGGGCAGTGAGAACGCGGAGGGACAGGAGCACCGAGGCCCGCCTGCTGAGGGTGGGAAATCTGCAGCCCCTGGGCTCCTTGAGGTCCACGTAGCTCTGCTGTTGGTCTGCAGTGTTCCTGGGCCTCCATTCTGCCCCAGGCCTCCTGGGAGGTTCAAGGCATAGTTTAGGGCAGAGGTCAGGGGAGCCCTTCCAAGGGGCTCTGGAGGCAGTGACCCTCAAAGACAAGGCCTCATCGGGAGGTTGGGGGAACGACATACTCCAGGCCAAGAAAACAACCTGTGCAAAGGCCCTGAGGCAGGAGTGGGCTGGGCATACTCAGGGACCCCAGAGACTGGAGTTGGGGCGAGGCGATGCAGAGGTGGGTGCTGCACAGCCTTCTACACAGGGTGTGGAGCTTGGTCTTAGGGAAGGGCGGTGGGAAGCCAGTGAAGTGGCACCACCGAGGGAGCGTTCTGCAACGATGGCAGGGCCCTCTGTCCACGCCGCCCCCTACGGTCTCTCCTACACCTGTGTGGCTGAGCAGCTGAACGCTGCCTTTTATGTAATTGTAAGTCATTTCAGCAGACACACGTGGCTCGTGACTGCCGTACTGGACAGCACGGCTGGGGAGAACTCTCTGCAGGAGGCAGCGGTATGGACCAGGTGTGCAGTGGAGTGAAGTGTGGGCGGGGGGTGGCGGGCTCGGTCACTAGAGCTGCTCAGATATCCCAGCAGCTGACGTGCATGCTCCTGGTGTTTGCAGAGGCTGGACCGAGGCATGAGCCCCCGGCGGCGTGCTTGGGCCCGGTAGCACGCCGAGGGACACGAGTGTGGCCCACACATGGTCTGGCCCTGCAGTGACCACCACAGCCCGGGCCGCCACCATGATGAAGCTGTTGGTGGCCAAAATCCTTTGTATGGTGGGCGTGTTCTTCTTCATGCTGCTCGGCTCCCTGCTCCCCGTGAAGATCATCGAGACGGATTTTGAGAAGGCCCATCGCTCCAAAAAGATCCTCTCACTCTGCAACACCTTTGGAGGGGGGGTCTTTCTGGCCACGTGCTTCAATGCTCTCCTGCCGGCCGTCAGGGAGAAGGTAAGGGCTCCCTGGTGGCAACCGCAGCCCGTGGCACCTTATGGCCCAGGGTCTCTGATGTGTTTTCAACGATGCCGCCAAGCCTGCAGGAAGCCGTGGCACCGCAGGACTGACTGGAAATGAATTTGCTGTGTGACCATGAGTTGCTTGCTTTGCTTCTCTGGGCCTTACCTGGTAGACAAGGGGCTTGAGTGAGCTGGCCCATTGCTCCCTGAGCAGAGCACCCAGCTGGGTGGCACCCACTCAGCCCTGCAGCTGCCAGCCCGGGCCTCCCCTCAGCATGCAGACGGGGCAGCTGCTGCAGCGTACTCAGCGAGAACAACTTTCCCGTGTTTATTGCGGTGCGGTGTCTGTGGGTCAGGGGTCTGGACACCGCCCAGCTGGGCCCTCTGCCCCAGGCCCTCGTCAGGCCGCATTCCGGGTCTCCACGGGCTGTGGTCTCATCTCAGGGTTGGACAGCTCAGGGCAATGTCTAAGCTCGTGGGGGTGAAGCAAGTTCAGTCCTTCCCACGTGGGCCCCCCAACGTAGCCACCTGCCTCACCAGCAAGTGCCTGGACTTGTGATGTGTTTGTGTGGTTTCCCGCTGCCCACCTTGTTTTCCTTCACGACCCAGCGTGGGTGCCCACACAGTTGGCATTCCTGGGGGTAGGATCTCAGAGTCCCCTCTCAGGCCGTCTGCACCCCCAGCGCCGCTTCCGGCCCTGCTCCCTGCCCCCACTTTGCCGCGTTTTCATCACACTCCTGCCTCAGGCCGGGGCTGCCTCTATGGCCTTCTCCCCGTCCCCCCCAGTGCCTGTGGCCCTCCCCAAACCACCCTGGGCTGCACCCCCCTGGCCATACTGGAGCCCCGGCCCCCAGCCGGCAGCTGCTGGCTATCACCCCACAGACGGCAGCACAGAAAGCTGTGCCTCTGGTGTCACCTTGTCTCCGGGTCTGGTCTGAGTTGGTTCCTCCCGGGGCGCGGGTGGGGGGACGCCCGTTCGTGTTTCTCACAGGCCGGGATTTTCTGGGGGTGGAGCTCAGGCAGCCTCCGGAGCTGCTTAGCAAAGGAATAAGGCAGTCTGTCTGCAAGCACAGCCTTCTGGGGTTCCCATGGTGGGTGTCTCTGCACCCAGGGGACACTGAGGGCAGGTCCCTGGGTCAGGCGATCTCGCCGGATGATGTCTGGGGACGCTTGTGGTCATCACAACTGGGGTGCTCCTGGCATCGGGTGGGTGGGGTTGGGAATGCTGTTGAACACGCCCCCCACGTCCTCCTGGTGCCCCGGACGGCCCCCGACTGAGCAGGACCTGGCCCCCATGTCAGCACTACCCCCCACAAGGCACGACAGCCAGTATGTCTTCAGGCGTTGCCAGTGTGCCCTGGAGGGGCGGGGAGGCCGCTGGGCATGTGTGCGTGTGTGTGCCCAGGCCGTCGTGAAGGGCTGCTGTGAGTGCAGCTTTGGGGCACCGGGCTCGGGCAGAGCACTTGGGAATTACATGCACCCCAAGACCCAGAGTGTGAGCACCGAGCAGCCGTGCGTGAAGCTGGGGGAGGAGCGGTCCAGCCCCCCTGGGTGTGTGCACGTCCGGAGGAGTGCGGGGAAGTTGGGCCCAGCGCTGCTCGGTACTGAGCGGCAGCCCCTCGCCTTGCCCGTCTGGTCGCGCTTTGGTGAAGTAAATGAAACGTGAGTCGATATGCCAGTCCCTGGCCACGCCTGCCGTGTGTGAGGTCCTCCTGGGCCACGTGTGGCAGGGGGCTTACGGTCAGTGCTCCTGGACGCCGCCGGCTGGCAGGACCCGCCCGGGTGGGGGGCGTGTGTGGAGTGTGTACGTACCCAGGGAGACCTTTGGAAACAGCCCCGCCGCTGTCCTGTGGCAGCAGACCCCACACAGGCCTCGGGGCTGCAGAAGCTGGTCGATGGCACAGTGAGGGCGAGTCTGTCCCACGTCATCTCCCTGCTTCTGGAGGGCGTCCCTTGGCTTGTAGGTATGTCACCCCGGTCTCTGCCTCCGTGGGCACTGCCCCTTTCCCTGAGTGTCTCTCTGTCCCCTCCTTTTGTCTCATAAGGACCCCGGTACTGGATTAAGATCCACCCTAGGTCCAGATGATCTGTCTGTCTCCAGACCCTTAGCTTAGGCAGGATTTCCCTCGGGACTGCCATAGCAAAACCCTCCGACGTCTGCCGCCCATCCGCACACAGGCCGGAGGTCCAGGAGGAAGGTGCGGCAGGCCTGGTCCCTCCGAGGCCTCTCCCCTTGCCGCCTCTTCACGTGGCGGCCCTGTAGGGACTCTGGTCCTAGCGGCCAGGGCCAGCCCTAACAGCCTCATTCAACTGACTCACCTCTATCAAGACCCTTTCTCTAACGAGGGTTTTGAAATTCCAGATGTTCAGAGACTGGAATATATGAATTTTTGGTGGGGACACAGTTCAGCCCATCGCACCTTCATTATATCTGCAAAGATCTTTCTTCCCAATAAGGTCACGTTCTGAGGCTCCAAGGGGCCAGATCTTTAGGGAGCACGGTTCAGCCCACTACAGCATAATCAGTAACATTTGGCCGATCTGGTGGGTACAGTGTGAGCCCTCACAATGCCCTTCCTAACAGAGTTGGTGGTTTTCCCGAATCCCGCAAGGGTGACTCCACCTTCTCCTTTCTTTGAGCTTCGGGTGTGAAGCGGGTGTTTCTGGACTTTGCCAAGTGAGTAGTGATACCTCCCAAACCCTGCTGCGTTGCTGGCAGGAGGCCGGGCCGCCCGCTCTGAACCTCTCTCCCTCCCTCTCCTCTCTTGCGCATCTTCCACTCCAGCTCCAGAAAGTTCTGAGTCTCGGGCACATCAGCACCGACTACCCACTGGCCGAGACCATCGTGATGCTGGGCTTCTTCATGACCGTCTTCGTGGAGCAGCTCATCCTGACCTTCCGCAAGGAGAAGCCATCGTTCATCGACCTGGAGACCTTCAACGCTGGCTCGGACGCAGGCAGTGACTCGGAGTACGAGAGCCCCTTCATGGGGGGCGCGCGGGGCCACACGCTCTATGTGGAGCCCCACCCGCACGCGCACGGGCTGAGCGTCCAAGAGCTGTCCCACTCCAGCCCGCTGCGGCTCCTCAGCCTGGTGTTTGCCCTGTCGGCACACTCCATCTTCGAGGGCCTAGCCCTGGGCCTGCAGGAGGACGGAGAGAAGGTGGTGAGCCTGTTTGTGGGGGTGGCCATCCACGAGACACTGGTGGCCGTGGCTCTGGGCATCAGCATGGCCAGGAGCGCCATGGCCCTGAGGGACGCAGCCAAGCTGGCCGTCACTGTCAGCGCCATGATCCCCCTGGGCATCAGCATCGGCCTGGGCATCGAGAGCGCCCAAGGGGTGCCCAGCAGCGTGGCCTCAGTGCTGCTGCAGGGCCTGGCGGGCGGCACCTTCCTCTTTGTCACCTTCTTCGAGATCTTAGCAAAGGAGCTGGAGGAGAAGAGCGACCGTCTGCTCAAAGTCCTCTTTCTGGTGCTGGGTTATACTGTCCTGGCCGGCATGGTCTTCCTCAAGTGGTGAACGGCCTGTGGCCTGCCCGCCGGACCCAGGCAGCCCCTCCCGTCCCCCTCCCCCCCAGGCGGGGGAGCTCAGGCCCCAGGCTGCCACCTGTGCACAGAGGGGCCGCGCCCCGGATCCCACACCCTGAGCCTGGGGCACAGCGACTACTTTTAAAGATACTTCTCTTAAAATTATTTACCAAAGCTGTGTGGCCATGTCATCCTCTGGCATTGGGATCTGAGGGCTCACGCAGGAAGCGGGACAACCAGCTGGCTGGAGTTGGGCTGGGACTCTCCCCTCCCCCCCCCACTCCCGCCCCTGGACAGGACAGAACCCCGACTTCTGGCCTCCGCTCCCAGCTGGCTCTGTCCCATGGAGCGTGCATCCGATGGTCACACAGGGGAGCTCCAAGTCCTACTACTCAAGGCAGTGTCTCCAGGGGGATGGCAGGGTCCCAGGTACCTCAGGACTTCCCTCTTCCCTGCCTTCTGCTGGTCACCCCATACACACTTGGGGGACCCAAGAGATGCGCAGGCAGGGCCGGGGGCCAGCTGGGCCATTGGTTCTCAGCCCTCAGTCCCTGGGGCTTTGGGGCAGGGGCTACATGCTGTGAATCACCCCCCCACACACACAGACACATCGAGGAAGCCAGAAGCTGCCTCAGGGCTGCAGGAGCGCAGGGCTGTGGGGCTGGCCCCAACCCTGGGCACCTGCTCCCCGGCAACCTTCTGTTCAACTCACCTGTTGTCTCAGCAACCCCGACGCAGGCCTCCAGGGGTGAGGGCCTGGACTGAAAGCTTTTCCTGGGGGATTTTTGCCATCAGAGGTGCGGGGGGGGGGGGTGGAGGAGCGTGGGCCAGTGCCCTGGGCTGGGCTGTGGCAGCCTCTAGAGTTCCATCACAGACCCTCAGCCTGCTCGGCCACACGGCGGCAGGCACGAGGGCCCAGGTGCGCATGCCTTCCCACTGCTCTGGTTCCCTTCCTCTGCCTCGCTCTGGGCCTGCAGGGTCCGTCGAGCACAGGCCCCTTCTGATCCGGGGCCCTGGGCTTGGTGGAGCCTCTGGCCCCTGACTCCAGTCCCATGGGCACCCCGTGCCCACCCCTGGCCTGCTGCTGCCACTCAGCCCCTCCCAGCACAAGGCAGACATCTTTGCAGCGCCCCGGCCTCCAGTTTTACTACAAGAGGCTGAGGAACGGGGATGTGTGTCTGAGCCTCAGCTCCTGCTCTCCCCCACCCTGTCGCTGTGGAACTGTCAGGCCTCTTGCTAGAAACTTCTGTCTGACTTGTCCTGGGGACCCACCTCCGAAGCCCACATGGCCTGGCCCTGTCCCTGTGCTGGGAAAGTGACCCGCAAGGGTGTGGGGACATCATCCTTCCCATTGTGTCCTAAAGCCACTGTTGCCAGCCTCCACTGCCTCTGCTTCTCTCCACCCAGGAACTGGAAGTTTCCACCCCCTTGGCAGGGGGGTCACTGCAGAGCTGCCGGGTTCTGCATCCTGCCTTCATCTGGGCCAGCGCCCTCTCTGCTGCAGGGCTTCGTAGCCCCTTTTGGCTTCCGAAAGCACACACTCCACATGGCCCCTACCCTCCTACCAGCCCTCAGCTCCCTGGGGGTGGCCCTGGGGACACTCCAGGCTGACCAACCCCCCGTGCTCCCTGTGACATTCCAAGGCCCTGTCCCCCCACGCTGAGCACACCTCCTGCCCGGTGGGTCCGCAAAGAGCACCACCACACCAGCAAGGGGTCTTGGGTCACAGGAAGACCCAGGGCCCCTCTGCGGGCCCCTCAGTCAGACGTCACCCCCTGAGTCCCCGGCATCCTCCGAGTCTCTCCATCTGCTGGGCCGTGGCTGCTCCCAGCTGACGTGCTCTCCCTAGGGTCCCACCGGCCCCAGCAAGCTGCTTCCGGGCCCCCCAGAGGATGCTGGGACCCCAAGGGGTTGGAGGAGGCTCTGTTGTAGAAGAAGTGGGCTCTCGCAGCAGCCACCAAGGTCCCTTCTGGCCACCCCCCACGCCTTCTGCAGCCAGTGGAGCAAGGGTCAGCCCTGGGACCTGCTTCCAGAAGCTGCCACAGTTGGCCAGCCATGGAGGTGACTGTGTCTTGGTTTTGGTCAGCTTTCCCTGTATTGGATACGGATCAGACCATCTCCGCCCTGGGGTCAGAAGAATGGCTGTTTGCCCTCCGCCAGAAGCCCGGAGAAGCAGCGCTCACTCCCGAGGTTTCCTGGGTTCTGGTGGCCAAGCCCAGCCTAGACCAGGCGCTCCTGAGGCCTGCCCCGATTCCCCTGTCGCCACCGCTGCCGGCTTGGACACAGGGCCGCCACGCCGTGACAGCAGCTCACCTGTGGGTACGACGGGATTGGTCAGCTGGCCCCGGCCCAGCCCCTGCACAAAACTGGACATCAGCCAACGGAAGGCCATCTGTGTGCACCTTGGTGCCACCGCGGAGATCCCAGCCTTTCGGGGGTCTTCTCGCCCTGCAGTTCCCAGTAGGGGGATCCCCCAGGGCGCACCAGGCGGTGTCAGGGATGTCTGTGGTGGTCACACTGGGGGTGTCAGTGCTCTGAGTGACAGGAGCCGCGGTGGTTCCGAGGCCAGTGGGCGAAGGCCGGAGGCACGGGACGTGGCTTGGATGTGAAGGCGCCCAGCAAGCACTCACCCAACCAGACCCTCTGCACGGAACACCAAGCACCAGCTCTGTCCGCGCGGGCGTGGCTGGCTCAGGGCCGCCCCAGCCCCGTGCCTGGCCTAGGCTTCTCTCAGGCCCCCACCAGGGGTGTCCTGGGCAGGCAGGAGGACGGGGGTGCCCTGGGCTGGGGACACCATGGAGAGCTCTGCCAGGAGGAGCATTGCCCCGGGACTGCCTCCCATCGGCAGCCACGGCCAGGCCACCAGAGCCTTTTCCTCCACCTGCAGGTCCCGGGCCCCAGCCCTCTGAGGTTTGCTCTGCACGGGGGCCTAGGGCCCGGGCGACAGCTGGATGGAGGCAGCCACACGCCCCTCCTTGATCTGGAGACAAAGGGGGAAATTACGAGGCGGCACCCAGGCCTCGTGGATTGAATCAACCTTAATAACAGTGTGTCGGGGCTTCTGTTGTGTGCTGTTGGCGTCTCTGGTGCAGAAGTTATTAGTGTGGGGCGGGGAGGCGGCACGCCGGTTCTCCGCCTGGCTGCGTCTCCAGGCCCCAGCAGCAGGGAGGGGCGGGGATGGCATCTCCCAGCCCGTGGTGGCATCAGACCCGCTCTGGCCACCAGCTCTGGGCCTGCCCGGAAAGGACGCAGGCATCTCACCTATCCCAGCCTGGGCTCACCCTTCGGGTTAAAGCCAGTTATCGATGCCTCTGACCTTACCAGAGCTAGAGCTCTTCTCTGGGTCCTCAGCGTGCTAAGGCCACAACCCACTCAGGGCCCCTGCCACCCCAAAGGCCTCTGCGGCTCCCAAAGCAGGAACAGTGGGCCTGCTGGCTGCAGGACTCCGACGAAGGGCTGAGGCCATCGGTATGTGCCCAGCCTGGCTGGGGGAAACCCGCCGGGCAGGTGGGCGGTTCCAAGCCCCTGCTTCCTCGGTGCACAGGAGGCCTGGCCAAGGGACTGCATTTAGACCAAAGTAAACGGCCATCATAGTTGGTAGGCCTCTCCCTCCAGGGCCCACCTGGGCCCAGCCACTGCGGCTGACAAGCTAGAACGGGGTCTCCATCCTGGCGCCATACGCATTTGGGGCTATGAGCCGCATTCTGGATGGGCCCCCACGCGGTGCTGCTGCTGCTGCTCTGGGAACACGTTCGAGATCCATCGCCCCACTCTGGGTCTCTCTCTCCCAGCACTGCTGAGCCCGACTGTCCTGGGTGCGAGCAGCAGCCGTGGCCCCCACCCACGGGATGCCAGGAGTACCCGTCAGGCCACCACAAGTCCCCCCCCGACAATGTCCCAGCCACCCAACGGTGAGGCCCGCTGTCCTAAGATGCACCGGCAGCCCGCCCGGTGAGGGAGACCGACGGCCTGTCAACATAAAGTGCAGCACCAGCAGCAATAATGCCCCAAAGATAGAAGAAGCGAAGGGAAGGGAGAGAGACGAGGAAAATGCAAACAATTCTAGCCACGTGGTCAGGGAGGAAATCCCTGGGGCCACGCTAGAGTCCCAAGAAGACTGGGAAAGAGGTTTTCCAGTGGCGTGGTGGTGAGGTGGGGGGCAGGCTGTGCAAAGGCCCTGAGTCTTTCTGTGAGTCGTGGTCCTTTTTTTCTGACTGCCCCCAGCTGCCCTCGCGTTCTGTAAAAACACCCGAGCGTCACGGGGCTTTATCCTGCCCGTGGCGAAGACTTCGGTGACCCCGCTCCTCAAGAGGTAATGATAACAGCAGCACTTTGTATTTGGGGAGGAACACAGGCTGCATCCCTTTGGCCCAGCAGGTGGCTTCGGCGAGGAGCGGGCGTCTGAGCAGGCGTCTTCCCCTCAGGGCTGGGGTCCAGCTCCTGCAGAGGCTGGCCGGCAGAGTTCAGGCTTGGGAATGCCCGCCTGTTCATTTTCCAAGGCAAACTGGGTTGGGACAACTGATTTTCTTATTTTCAAATGTTGATGCCAAACTTCAAAACAAACTGGACCAAACCCCATCTGCTGGAGACCATGACACTCAGTCTCCACTTTGCCCGCACAATTGCATTAATCCTGGGAGTCTGAGGGAGAACGGAGAATGCAGCCCAGTCTCCTTCCTACCCCCGCAGCACAGCCAGGAGTGTGAGGAGGGCATCAGCAAGGCCAGTGTGCCCCCCCCCCGCCCCGTCCCAGAGCTCTGGGGCACTGAGAAGTCCCATAGGCTGCCAGGCAAGTGAGGAGTTGGGACTTGGCCGGTGAGCAGTTGTCCCTTGCAGCAGAGACGGCAGGACTGGGGACAGCTGGCCAGGGATAGCGAGAAGGCTCAGTGGTGGCTTCAGAGACCAATGGACCCGCGTTTCAGCCCCAGCCAGCTATAGGCGAGGGTCACCTGCTATCCTAGTCTGAGGTGCTCCAATGGGAACTTGGGCCCCCATGCCCTGGCTAGAGCGCAGAGGGGACTCAGGCCTGTCCTCCCCCGGCTCACAAGGCCAAGAGCAGGGCCCGGGAGCTATAAATAGGAGCTGCAGCATGGAGCCGCTGTCTGAGCCCACGCTCCGCCGCATGAGTCAGCCTGGCCTGGCCTGGGCAGGCGCCCGGAGGAGCCTGAGAGCTGGCCAGAGGCTAGAGGCCCGGCCCAAGTGCAGGCCGGTCGGTCACTCGGGAGACCAAGAGAGACAGGCCATTGGAATGGGAGGGAGGGGGGCTGTCGCCCCAGGATGCTGGGGTGCCTGGAAGCCCCTTGAAGATGGATGTCATCCTGACCGCTCCCTGCAAGGTGAGACAACATTCACGGGTGGGGAAGCTGAGGCTCAGAGGGCAATGGCTGGGACATGGCAACCCAGAGCAGAAGTTATTATCTGTGGATTGAGCTGTCTCCATCTCTGGTTGAGGGCCCCCACGGTGAGGGGCTGGGGCCAGACCATCCTCCGAGGCGCCCTCATGGGGCCAATGATGAGACAGGGCAGGAGGGCCACGTCCCCCAGGAATAGTTCCACGAAGCCTGAAGGGACCAGGAGGAGAGCTCCGGTGAGAAGCTGACTTTGACCTGGAGGCAGCATTAGAGTTCGGGAGGCCCATGTCGGAGGTTGGGCACTGGATGCCAGGAGGAAGGAGGGCTGGAGGGGTGATCCTGGGAGACCAGGGATGAGGCAGGCGGGCCTGTCTAGGTGGGAAAGGATTGTGAGTGAGGTGGAGGGGCTGGATCAGGTAGAGATTGGGACCTCCATACCCCAGAAGCAGGACTGAGCTCAGGGGCTCAGCCTCTGTGGGAGCCAGGTGGTCTTGGGGGCACTGCCCGTGTTTCTAAGGGAGCAGGAAGTGTCAACCTCAGTCAGAGACTAGAGATGGTGGCTCAATGAGAATTAAGATGCTAAGAGCCAGAGGGGCCCATAAGCTACAGCCCACCATCTGCTCACACACACGATGGGAAGCTCACTACCTACCAAAGGCTGTTCACCCTGTGATTGCCATGACCCCAGAAAGTCCCTTCTTGTGGGACCTTAGTGTCAGCCTTCCCATCAAGGGACATTTTTTTTTTTAACCATTTTATTTATTTGACAGAGAGAAACACAGCCAGAGAGGGAACACAAGCAGGGGGAGTGAGAGAGGGAGAAGCAGGCTTCCCGCCGAGCAGGGAGCCCGATGTGGGACTCGATCCCAGGTCTCTGGGATCATGACCTGAGCCGAAGGCAGTCGCTTAACCAACTGAGCCACCCAGGCGCCGCCCATCAAGGGACATCTTACTCCAGCAGGTTTTAGGGAGGCTGGGGGCTGTCTTATGTCCACTCCTAGTCCCGTTGATGCACCCCAAATCCAGTCTCCTCCAAGATGAGCCTCTGCCTTCAGGAGGCAGAGAGTGATGGTATCCTGTTGCCTTCATCGCAGGCACAAGACACTTCTAACGCACTTCCCAAAAGCAAACATCTATTCTCAGAGATAACTCCTATTTGAAGAAGATATTTTCCTACCCAAAACCACAAACGCAGTACCCAGCCCCCTTTGTTCACTCCCACCTTCAAATGGTCATCCAGATTTACAACTGTGCTCTCCCCCGGGGTGGGTTGACCTTAGGGGCACCAACCCAGACCTAGTGCCGGCTTCACTTCTCTCCTTGCACCCCTCTCCCACCCCTGCCAGGGCAAAGCCCGTAGGATGGGGGACTGGTCTCCAGGCACACTCCCATTGCGGAGGAGGCCCCTGGGGCCACCACTGCGCTCTCATACATCACTTTATCCATTGATCATGTCTTCAAACCAGCAAAGCCTCCACTCCAGGGCGGTACCCCGGCAGGCCCACCACCCCCCCCTCCACACACACCCCAGCGCGAGCCCTAAGCGGCAGTTCCGCCAGCAGCCCCTTCCCTTTGCTCCGCCTGTGACCGAGAGGGTGCCCCTCTCTTGCCCAGCGCCGGTCTCCAGGGTGACCCTGGGGCGCAGGGCTCCCCAAGAGGCGGGCAGACCCCACCCCGTCGTGTCCCCCTCCCCTGCCCCCGGCCTGGAGACTGCCCCGGAGCGCGGGCAGGAGCGCGTGTGCGCAGGGCGGGGGTCGGGGCGGCGGTGACCTTGGCCGGGCGCGGGTCCCCGGGGAGGGGCGGAGCGCGGCGCCCGGCGGGCGGGGACGGGCGGGGACGGGCGCGGGCGCGGCGGCGGCGGCTCCGGCGGGCGGCGGGCGCGCGGGGGGCGGCGGCGCCCGAGCGGACACGAGCCGGCCAGCAAGCAGCCGCGGCGGCGCCGCAGGACGAGCGCCCAGGTAGGCGGCCGGGGCGGGGTGCCGGGGCGCCGGGCCCTGCCGCACCCCACCCGCGGGGCCCTCTCCCCGCGCGCCCCTCCTTTGTCCGAGCCCCACCCTGGCGGCCGCGGGGCCGGGCCTCCTGCTCCCGGCGGCCCCCTCCCCCGCGCCCCGGCCCGGACCCCCTCCCCGGTCCGTGGAGCCCCAGCCGCGCCGCCCCGCGCGCGCCCACCTTGGACAGCTCCCCGCAGCCGCCCTCCCGCCCCCGCGGCACGGGCCGCGCGCCCCTCCGCCCAGCCAGCCCCTCCCCCGGGCCCGCCGCGGCCCCCTCTCTGGGTGGGTCGGTGCGGCTCAGTCAGAGCCCCCTCCGTGAGGCGCCGGGGGGCCTGGGCCCGTCTTCCCGCGGAGCACCCGCTCAGCCTCCTTCCTGCACCCCGCCCCGCCCGGGCCAAGCCCCTCACCCAGCAGCCCCTCCCTCGGCCCTTCCCCCACCACGGAGACCCTCCACGGGCCGCGGGAGCCGGTGGGCTGGTCCCCTGAGTGTGCGTCCCCTCCCGCACGCCCCCTGCCATCCAACTCCTTAGTCCGGTACTCCCTAGGTCAGACCCCTCCCCCATTCAGTTCAGCCATGTGTGAGTGTGTGAGTGTGTGTGTGTGTTCTCTGCCCTCCCCTGGGTCCAGGCCTGCTCTCCCGGCCCCGGGGGAGGGGGCGTCAGGGAGGGCTGCCTTGCATAGGAGGAGGACCCTGGGCTGTGTAGCCAGCTGGGGCCCAATTCGAATCCTACTCTGCTCTGCCACCTCCCTGCTCTGTGACCTTGAGCCAGGGCCTCCCCCTCCCAGCCTCGGTGTCAGAGACCCCTTAGCCCCCACCCCACAGGAGGTGAGGGTGGGATTCAAACAGTGCCAGGGGGGTGCCTGGCATGGACGTGGGGCTTAGCGAACAGTGGGGCTCCTCCTCCAGGGACTCCAGCCCCAGCAGGGCCCCTCCTGGAGGACGCCCTGAAGCTGATGGGGCCTGGAGTCCCGCCAGGGGTTCTGAAGACAGAGCTGGGCAAGGGTGGTGCCGGGCTGCACACCCATGTGCCCCCCCTCAGGGCACCCACCCAGGGAGAGGCAGTGCCTGTGGAGTGGGCCAGCACCCCTCCCCACCCCCCTACACCCCCAGCTTCCTCCCAGTGCTGAGAATCCCCACGCATGTCACCAGGGTGCCTAGCAGACTCCGAGGAGTTAGTACTGGCAAGCGTGTGCAGGGGTGCCTGGCGTGGAAGGTGGGGGATGAGTCTGCTGTCACTTTGAACCTCCTAGTGGCCGCTGGGGCACCTCGTGCTGTGGAGGCTTCAGAACCTGCCTCCACGCCCCACTGCCAGCCAGGGGCTCCATGCCCTGCGACCTCGGGATCCCTGGGTGCCAGAAGCCTGGCTCCGAGCTTGATCTAGCTTCTGCATGGCTCGTCCCAGTAACGTGGGGACCCGACCCACCTGCCCGGGTTCTCACTGCCAGAGTCCCACTGCCGAGTCTTACGCCTCGCACGTACCCAAGGGAGGTCACTTGGTCTAGGTGCATCCTCGTGTCTCCTCCCTCCTGGTGTGGACCTGGGAAACGGCGTCGAGCTTTCCCTAAGTGAGGGCATAGATGCTGGACACATGACTTCTGCTGTGCCGCCCCCAGCCCAGGCCTCTCCCCTCACCTGTAACATCTCAGGAATTGCTGTGCTGTGTGACCTCGGGAGGCCATTGGACCTCTCTGAGTACGGGTGCAGAGAGAGAGGCTAGGAAGATTTGTTCCTCCAGGTACAGTAGACCATGAACCAGAGGCCATGGCAGGCCAGACTCCCTTGGGGGCACAGTGCAGGAAGTGGATCCAGTCTTCCTTCGGGACCAGTCTTGTTTTCTCACCCCTGGCCTGGGCTGCTGTCGGAAATCAGTGCCCTGATATGCAAATTGTGGCTTTCAGACCTCTAGTATCCCGATCACACTTATGGGATGAGAGAGGGGAGGAGCTGTATGTTTGGTTTGAGTTCCCAGGGCCCTGGCCCTGGGCCACCAGGTTTTTTCCTTCCGGGTCCAAGAGGACAGGTGTGACAAAGACGCCTCACCACGTGGCCCCGTGCGGTTCAGGAACCTCTGGGCTGAGGGAAGAACGGGAGGCCTGGGGTTGCTGGAGAGAGGCACCATTTCACAGAGGAGGAAACTGAGGCTCAGGGTGACAAGGTCACAGAGCTGGGGCTGCTGGCTTCCAAGAGCCCATGGCCACACCGGAAAGGGAAGGAGAAGCCAGTGCAACCTGGGAAGGGGGCATGCAGGTGAGGAAAGCAGTTAGTTCCCTGTACAACGGCACCTCTGCACCCCTTCCAGCCCAGGGTCCCCTGGGAACAAGCTCGGGCCCCACCTTCTGTCGGGGCGGGGAAGCAAGCAAAGGGGGCTGGCTCCAGGCCTGCGCAGAGCAGAATTGCGAAGTCAGCCAGATCAACCAGACGGCCTTCCCAGGATGCAGGAGAGATGCCTTGTCCTCCCAGAAGATGCACCCTCCCCGCACCCCCAGGGCCCACAGCTGTCCCCTCTTGCCTGTGGCCTTTTGTCGCTGACACTCCTCTCTGTACAGGGTCAGTCTGGGGTTCTAGCCTCTGGCACAAGCCCTCCCGGCCCTGCCTGAGCCCCTGCCACTCCGTGGAAGATGCCTGAACAGAGCAATGACTACCGAGTGGTGGTGTTCGGGGCCGGCGGCGTGGGCAAGAGCTCGCTGGTGCTGCGCTTTGTGAAGGGCACGTTCCGGGACACCTACATCCCCACCATCGAGGACACCTACCGGCAGGTGATCAGCTGCGACAAGAGCGTGTGCACGCTGCAGATCACCGACACCACGGGCAGCCACCAGTTCCCCGCCATGCAGCGGCTGTCCATCTCCAAGGGCCACGCCTTCATCCTGGTCTACTCCATCACCAGCAAGCAGTCGCTGGAGGAGCTGGGGCCCATCTACAAGCTCATCGTGCAGATCAAGGGCAGCGTCGAGGACATCCCCGTCATGCTGGTAGGCAACAAGTGCGATGAGACGCAGCGGGAGGTGGACACCCGCGAGGCCCAGGCCGTGGCCCAGGAGTGGAAGTGCGCCTTCATGGAGACGTCCGCCAAGATGAACTACAACGTGAAGGAGCTGTTCCAGGAGCTGCTCACGCGGGAGACGCGCCGCAACATGAGCCTGAACATCGACGGCAAGCGCTCCAGCAAACAGAAGAGGACAGACCGCGTCAGGGGCAAATGCGTCCTCATGTGAGCCCGGGATGCCCGCCACCGGCCAGCCCAGGCCTCTCCTGACGCCCCTGCTCCCCGCCCTCCTCCAGTCCTCTGCTCCCGGCCCTCCAGTCCTTCCTGCCCTCCTTCCCACCTCTCTCTCTCTCTCTCCCTCTCCTCTTTTCCACTTCTCTTCCTTCACCCAACACCTCTGTGGGGGAAACCGAGGCCCCGGTGAGCCCGCGGCAGGTCTGGGGCTCCAACCTGGCTCTGCCGCACAGCTCTGCCTCCCACCCCCACCTCCCCAGGCCTGTCTGCACCCCGCAAAGCCAAGTGCTGGAGGTGGCCCCCTGGATCCGTACATGAGAAAATGGGGAAGCTGCCTGTCCCCGCCGGGACCGAGGACGCCGGGTCTTCCCTGTCTCTGCCCATCTCTGTCTCTTTCCCTTGGGTGCCCCCAGCCAGACCTGTGTCTCCCCCATCAGATCACTGTGACCTTGCTGGGGAGGGGGAACGGAAATGCACAAGGACCTCAGAGTTTGTTCTCCCCTTTTTGGTGTGTTTAACACGGGCTGCCCCTGCTCCATTCCTCATGACCTCTGGCCTGTGCCCCCCACCCCAGGTCCCAGACCAGTCCTCACCCTGTTCCCACAGCCTCGGGGGAGAGGGCGGGGCTTGTGGGATGGGTCTCAGGCCACCAGGCAATAACCACAGAGCCTGCCGCAGCACCCCCCTGGCCTGGAATCCCACTCCTCGCCCCACCTGGGGTGAGGCCCAGGGTGCAGGCAGGGGAGTCCTGGGACTGGCCTATGGCCACAGCACAACTCAAGGGGGCCGTCCAGCATGAATATGGGGGGCCTTCCCAGAGATTGGCACGGCCAGTCACCACCGAGCCTCAGGCAGGGGCCCAGGGGGTGCTGGGGAGGGGGTACCCGGGGCCCCATCCAGGGGCAGGCAGCTGGAGCCAGCACCAGCACCATCGGAGGGGAGTTACGGCAGAGCCCTGCCCCGCCCACTGCCTCCTGCCAACTGTGCCCCAGAGAGGGGGCTCTGCCTTGGAAGAAGTGTGTCCATGAGATTCTGAGTGCTTTCTGAGAGTGTCCGGAGAACGCTACGCTCATGGGCCCCGGCGGGGCTGTGTAGGCCAAGCACGAAGGGGAGCTGCAGGCCTGGGGTGGGGAGGTGACCATGGGCTGGCATATTCGTGCCGCATGGTATGTACAGGGAGACGGCTTGTGTCTAAGCATGTGTCTGGGTGTGTGTGTGTGTGTGTGTGTGCGCGCGCGTGTGTGTGTGTGTGGGGGGGGCTGTCGTTTATGTGGTGCGTCTGTGTCCCGGTCTCTGTAATAATGGTGTAGGGTCTACGTCGGGGTGGGTAGTGTGGTTGTAGACAGGACCGGCTCTTTGTGTCGATGGGGGCCCTTGTGCCAGCATTAAGTGTGACTGTAAGTGGTCGTGCTTTGGGGAGTGGGTGACGTGATTGAGGGGACTGCATCTGTCAGCCTGTCTGCCTGGTCTGAGGAGCGCTACGCCCGCTTGACCTCGCAGTGGGGTGGCTCTCGGCTCCGACTCTGTATCAGTCAGCGGTTGGGCCCTAACAAATGACCACCAAGCCTGACGTCGGAGCCTGGGCTCGCTGGTCATCTCCGTTCCGGTGGGTTGGGAGTGCGGGCACGGCTTCTCCGAGACTTCTGCTTGGGATCTCCGAGGCTATGATCACAGCGTGGGCTGGCTGGGGTCTCACCTGAGGGCCTGGCTGGGGACCACTGTGCTCCCAAGCTCACGCAGCTGTCAGCGGCATTCAGTTCTCTGCAGTGACAGGCCCCAGGGGCACCTTCGTACTGGACGCCAGCGAGCCGCACCCATGCATCCTTGCCACCCGGGTCTCTCCCTGGGGCTGCTTGCAGCGTTGGGCGTCCCAGGGCGTGCCAGAGCTGCGTGTGCTGCCTGCATGTCCTCAGGCACGTCAGCACTGTCCCGTGCTCCTGCGTGAGAAAGGCCGTGTGGCAGGACGGTCATGTGACCACAGGAGGCCTGTTTGTAGGGAGGAGGGACTATTTGTGTCTATCTTGGGAGCCGTGCCTTTGGTCTTGTCTGTCTTCGTGTGACACACGAGTGTTGACGGGGCACACTGTGTAGACTGTAGACAGGGAGGGAGTGTGCGTGTGCAAGTACGTGTGTCACCGCCTGGCACGCCGGCGGGCCCATGGAGCAGCTGGTAGCATCCTGCCTGAGCATAGCTGAGCCCCTCGGTCCTGTGGCCGGTCCCGGGCCCACCAGCAACCGGTGTTGCTCCCTTCCCTCCCCCAGCATTTCCTGGGCCTCGCTGGGCAGGGGTCTGCAGCCCTTTCTCAGGGACACACCCTGATAGCACAATCTCCCTAGGGCCCCGCCCACCTCCAGGCCTCCCCCCCCCACCCCAGGCCAGGGGCCCCTGGGGAGAAAGGGATTGTGTAGCAGAAGGGGCCTGAGCCCGCCCCAGCTGCTGGCCGGTCCTGCCTGGGCACCCCTGGTTCTGGGGACCCTGCCCGGCCATGCTTGCTGTGATTCCACCCCTGCCCCTTCTCCCCCCGCATGTGGGTGCTCCCCTGCCCCCCACTGTGGGGTCTGTGTAGCATTTGCTCTAGAAATAGTCTTCCTGCAATAAAGAAGTGGATCCTGCATCCCCCATCAGTGCCCTTTCTTTGGCGTTGTGGTTGTAGGGGAGGGCAGCCCAGCACCCGCAAAAGATGAACAGGAAGGAGGGGGAGGTGAAGG
>PITA01026432.1:0-22604 GCA_004023965.1 Spilogale gracilis
TAGATAGATAGATAGATGATAGATAGATAGATTAGATAGATAGATAGATAGATAGATAGATAGATAGATAGATTAGATAGATAGATAGATAGATAGATAGATAGATAGATAGATAGATGATAGATAAGCAAACCATAAAATACCCTTAACAATAGAGAAGAAACAGAGGGCTGATGGAGGGAGGTCGGTGAGGGACTGGGCTAAATAGGTGATGTGTGTTAAAGAAGGTACGTGTTGTGATGACTACTGGGTGTTACATGTAAGTGATGAATCACTAAATTCTACACCTGAAACCAATTTTGCCATACATGTTAACTAACTAGAGTTTAAAGAAACTTGAAATTAAAAAAAAATAAGGGCCGTCTTCTATAGTGGCAGGAGGCATGGTGGAGGAAGGGTTGCATACACACATAGGTCTGTGAATGTGGTAGTGGAAGTGGAAGGGTGTCTCCTCTGAGGACCTTTATCTTCTCTGTGAAGTAGACGTTGGTGTTACCTGCTTTGGGGACGGGGGATGTGAGGAAGTTGGAGAATTGAAGACAGTGAAGAATAGGGGAGAATAGGAAAGAGAACAGATAAAACTCAGTAGTACTCCCTGGCAGTGTTTCATGTCCTGTTGAGGGTGTGGACCATGAACACAGAGTGAAAACAGTCTGCCCTGCTGCATTTCTGTGACAATACTCAGCAAGCTTTGAGGATAGTTGGGTTCACCGAGAAAAGCCAAGTAGATATAATGAGAGGAATTGAGGAAAGCAATAAGGAAATGGATAAGAAAGTTGTGGAAGGAACAGAATAATGAATATCAGTAGGATAGGAAAGGAAAAGGGGCAAGGAGGACCCAGATAAGTGAGAAATTGTAAAGGTCATCAAATGCATTCAAAGAGCTGAGTTTAACAGAAATAACGGAGTAAGCCATCTGAAGAATAAGGGTTGTGAGATGTCTAAGTTTTTGATGTTGAGGATAGAACTTTTGTGGATAACAAGGTCCAGAAAGTGGTAATGAAAACACACAACCAAATTTGGGAGAGGAGGAGAAGGTAACTAGAGATGAAGAATACAAGAAGCCCAGAAGCCAGGATGTTGGGTATTAATATAAATATTAAAGTCACAGAGGATGTTGATGTTAGGATCTGGATATGGAGATGGTAGATGATAGTGAAAGGAAGAGTAGAGGATGGTAGAACCAAAAGTCTAAGTCTTGATGGAGCAGCGGTTTTTACAAAGAAGGTATAGGAAGAAATGAGAGCATGGAAACAGGAGGTTGCTGCCCCTGCCTCTGGACCCGGGGGTATGTGGTTGAGCAAATTCTCTATGAGAAAGCTGTGTAGGAAGTTATATCTTTAGGAGAGAGTCAACATTCTACAAAATGGAAACAAAATACCTACATCATGGTGTTATTAGGATCAAATGAGAGAGTGTATGTTGAAATGCCTGCCTCACAAAATGATGATTTTATATATTAAAAAATACTCGATTTAAAATGAACAAGCTACTCTGCTAAGTTCATTTTGTGCATTATCTGATATAATCCTAACAGTCTGATAGGCAAGTATTATTATTATCTGGATTTTATAAATTAAGAAGCCAGGATTTGAGGGGTTAAGGATGGGTTTAGGAATATTTGAGATACTGTTTTGGTCCATTCAGGGTTGGGACCAAAGAAACCCCAAGAAACAAACAAACAAAAAATCCATATATTTTCCCTTTGAGGTGGGGGAATACCAAAGGAATTGCCAATATTCACTCAATTAGTCCTTTCTTATGACAGTCCCTCCTCCAGTCTCAGTCGCTAGTGTGGGGAATGATGTTCATCACCCTCCATCCCCAGACGTGCTCTGGAATGTCCCCAGTTAGCATCTGAATTCCTGTGCGCCCTTTCCATCCTACACTTGTGTGGGTCTCCTCGCTCAAAAGTGACACATGTGAAATAGAACCCACACTTTCAAACTCTATTTTAAACTGACTACTTTTTTTAAAAAAAACAACTGTATCCAGTTGTCCATATGAACTCAAGATAAGAATTTATTTAAAAATCACTTAAGGTAAGTCTCAATTAGTCAGGCAAAATATTTTGTATAAATATGAAAATTCTTAAATGTATAGTGTTTATGTCAATTTTAGCTTGAAAAGCTCACTACTGTCATACTCCACTTGTGGGGCCAAGAAGGGGGAGGAAGGCAAGTTAATAATATTTTTAAGCCTGATGCCTTAGGATACATATGCAAGGCTATTTTGTCCCCCTTGATCTTGGTTGATGACTATGAAATAACAGTCAAGAAGAGGTGAAAATGAATTTTGAGTAAATCTAGTTAATAGTAGGAGTAGGTGGAAATAAAAGGAAACATATTGCCTTGTGTACAGAATGATGGGAGGGCTGCACTTCTGTTAGAACGAGGAGCTCTCCTTTCTTGCATCTCCTTAATATGGGTCAGAGAAGGTATGGGGAGGAGATGAGAGCTGTTGAGTCCTTCAGGGTCTTATGAGGGGAGAACTGTCACTTTCATTGTGCAGTGACTCTGGGCTTTCAGGGAATTCTGACTGTAATCTGGAGTCCAGAGAGTCCAAGAACTCTGAGTGGTGGTAATGGTCAAGTCACAAGAACCTTCACCTTCTTGGGGCACTTATGTACACCCCTTGGTCTTCTACTGAAATTCTGGAAGATATTCTCCTTCTCTTCTCCAAGGGGCCACGGTCTCCCGTAACTCAGGGCAGCGCTATGTAATTGGGCCACTGTTCTCGTCAGTGGGCACTGTGTTGAGATGGTGCCCACACTAGCGACTGAGACTGGAGGAGGGACTGTCATAAGAAAGGACTAATTGAGTGAATATTGACAATTCCCTTGGTAATCCCCCACCCCAAAGAGAAGATATGTTTTGTTTTTGTTTTTTTTTTTTGGTTCCAACCCTGAATGCACCAAAATAGTACCTCAATTAATCCTAAACCCATTCAGAACCCTGTGCTATCTTCTTTATCAAATTTGTCCCAAGGCTATGAAGTAAAGGTGTTACTTTTCCAACTTAACGGAACAAAATAACCACCTGGAACATGTACGTTACTGGTGGTATTATCTGCGGTAAAGTTTTTTTAAAAAAGTACATTCAGAACCATGGAAATTTTCTGAAATATCCAGTGAGAAATTCCAGACAGCCACATCTTTCTTTGGTTTCAGAAGTCCAGCCCCTAAAAGTGCTCAGTTCTGAGAATTGTTCGGGAAAGACAAAACTCTTCCGGCAGGTACCAAGAAACTTGGTTGGTTATGACTCTGAATTGGGCCCAGGACTGTTAAGAAGGATGTTTCCATGCAAACCGCACTTTAATAAAAAGATGACTATGGTTAAACCCAGTCCCATAGGGTTACTAAAAAATAAAAATGTGTAAATATTGGAAAACCTTGTACTTCTATAGCCAACTCTACTAGGTACACAGAGGTCTTTCTGGAAGGTTTCACACCAGTTCTGTCTCTTCTGATTAGCATGGCAATTCCGAGTTCTTTCCGTCATGGCTTCTCAGTTTTTCCATTAAAGATCACAGCTTCCTGGAACTCGAACTTCTGGTGTGTTTCTAATCCCTCAGAGTCTTGCTGATGCAAAACACATCCTGCACCATATCTTTGCCTGAATTTTTGGTGTGAAATTCCAAGTTTTTTAAGTCTAGTCTTTCCCACACAATCCCATACAGCTGTCTTCAGATCCAGGAAATTCTTGGACAAAAAGTAGAAAATGAGACCCTTGGCTTTCTGGAACGCAAGGACCTTTATACAAGGCGGTAAGAGATTCCTGGCGTATAACCTGAAACAAGTATCATTTGTTCCATTTCCTTTTGGAAAAAGTACACATCATTGACAAGATGTAATTGCTACCACCCAGAATTATGATTAAGAATAAGAACAAAAAGAGCCTGATTTTGCCAGGAAGCCTAGATTAGAGTTTGAACCCTTATACCAACTACCTGTATAGCCCTGGGTGATTATATGCACATCATAGGAAATGGCTTTCCCTTTGGAAAAATGAAATGATCAGATGTATTGGAATGTAAGCCCTTGCTAGCTTTCCTAACCCAGGAAATTCCACAGAAAATGAAAAACGTCCCGCCCTAGGATTCACGGTACTACCTCATGTCACCAGAAGATGGCAGGCGTGCACCGTGGTCTGAACCAGGCAGTGGGATGGGGCGATGCCAACAGGGCCCAGACTCACCAAGGCAGGTACAGGGGCACAACCATTAAGAAAATATCGTTCCTAATCGGAAGGTTCATGGACTCATGCGCAAAGACTGTCTGTTCCCATGAACCGGATGGGGCTCCGCACCTGCGCAGTTGCCGTCCTTTCAAGCCATGCTCTGACCAGCGCGGGACACATCGGAGCAAACCCTGTCCTCCGTCTCTCTCTCTCATTCATTAGTTCATCCAACGGCTGTGTGTTGAGCAGGCAGTGTTACAGGTCCTGGGTGCTTGCCAAGGATGCAGAAGGAGACATAGAGGGCACAGTTCCAGGACTCAGGAAGCTTATCCTGCAGAGGGATGGGTATGCCGCGTACAGGTAATTGTCGTTGTGAAAGTCTGCAGAGAACGACACGGTAGACTGAGTGCTGTGGGGACAGGGTATGGGGAATAGCTTCCTTGCTGAAGTCGTGGATATTCCGGAGTGATTTAAGTCTGGTCTAACAAACTATTGGTCGAGGAAAGAGGTGCTCCCAGCAGAAGAACAGCATGGGCAAAGATTCATAGGCAGGAGAAGCTGAGAGCATCCCAGGAGCTGAAGGACGCTGGGAGGGCTGCGGCCCAGAGTCAGAGAGGGCCCTGGATTTCAGGGGGCTTCTAGGCTGTGGAGGACGAGACTGCTTCACCGGATTCTTGATTTCCTCAAGAGGCCATAGCCCAGGGCACTTTTATCAGCTTAGTTAGCTGTTGTCTTCGTGGGTTTGCTCCAACAGTAAAAAAAGAGAACAGCCAGGGGCGCCTGGGGGGCTCAGCTGTTGGGCATCTGCCTTCGGCTCAGGTCATGATCCCGGAGACCCGGGATCGAGCCCCGCATCGGGCTCCCTGCTCGGCGGGAAGCCTGCTTCTCCCTCTCTCACTCCCCCTGCTTGTGTTACCCCTCTGGCTGTGTTTCTCTCTGTCAAATAAATAAATAAATAATCTAAAAAAAAGAGCGAACGCATTTATTTTATGAAGTAGAGAAGAACCTGGAGATCTGAAGATCAAAATTGGCTTAGATCAGTTTATAACCGAAGAACACTCATTGCATTCCTGAGATGTACTAACCTATCCCTCGCAGGCCAGTACCCGGGCGGCAGCAGCGAGCCTGTCGGAGACACAGCCACCACTATCATGTCTGCATTCCGCCAGCTTTATCTTCCTTAACCCCGATCTTCACCTGTGTGCCATGGGGGGACCGCCACCTTCACTGCAGGTACCTGCAGCACCACGGCCCAAGAGGACCGAGTCATCGGACTGTTGACACTTACTCATCATGACTCCGTATCAATTAAGCAATTACATTTTTCTGAAGAATCTCATCTTTAATAAAATGGTCTCTTAGCAAGTAACTGTGAATTATTTCCTGGAGTGTTTCTACACAGCAGAGGGAACACGTAACGTGTCATTATGGATTTTCTGGCTGTAAAACGAAGACAGGTATTAGATTTTAAAGAGTCATAGACTGAACAAATGCCTGGGTGGCTCAGTTGGTGAAGCATCTTCCCTCGGCTCAGGTCGTGACCCCAGAGGCCTGAGACCGAGCCCCCGGGGAGTCTGCTTCTCCCTCTGCCTCTTACCCCACTCCTGTGTTCTTTCTCTCAAATATATTAATAAAATCCTTAAAAAAAGAATTATAGGCTGAAGACAGGCTATCAATTTTAAAAGCAAAGCAGGTTTGTAATCTGCTGTGAGTCTTGGAGTTCCCATGGAGAAGGTAGACAAAGTTGTATCTGCGAGCTCAAATGACTAGTTCCTATACTGACCCTCCCTCAGTTCTATTTAAATGCTCGTAATAGTGAGTTTTGTGTATCTATAAATTTGTTTTAAAGCATGCAAAATCCAAAGTCAATGACTCTTTTTTTCACTGCCTTCATGTGGAGCTGAGCATATTTAGATAATGCAACTTCTGTGTCAGAGATGCTTTGGGGCTACTGGAAATTTCTCATTTAGCTCATAGTGTAGTGACATTTTTAGACCACTCAGTTAAAAAATCAAGAAATGGTTCAGGACCTGGGTGCAGGTGGAATATAGTGGCCAGCTATTTCCTTGCCTCATCTGACCATACATTTAACTGTGGGTTACTATAAATATAATGAGGATTTATTTGGGGATATGACAGAGTCTTGGACAGTTTTATTAGCACTCATAAAATTTGTGTTCTCGACATAGTTGCATTATTGTAGTTTTGTATATACTCACACCTAAAATTCACAAGGCTACTTATTGTATCAGCTAGCCGTGTCCCGCTCCTAGGCTCCTAGGCAGAGAATACACTCGAGAGGGGAAGAATGCGGCCCTGCCACTAGCTGGGCCACACTGGCTCACACAGAACCCATCTTTACTAGAATCGTCTTGCTCAGAGTCAGCCTGACTTAGTGGTGGGTCCTCCCCATACCACTCTTCTTTTCCTTCCTGGCTTGAAGTCCTCACCTTCAAAAATAATCATGGATGATACCATCCATTAAGAGATGGTTTTTCTGCTGGATGAGACAGGGAGATGACCCTCTCGTGCATTACACGTAATTATGGGCTACCTCAAGTTATGTAAAATTCTTAGTGGGGTTAATTAAACTTCACTTTCTTCCTTCTTCCACTCACAAAATATAATTCTATCCACTCTAATTTTTATAAAAAGTGAAGTGTTATCAAGCCAATACATAAAATGGGAGTAGTGGTAAGAAGTGATCCCGATATACCTCATATTATTGATGCCAGGTCATGACCCTCAAGAGGCCAACATAAGATTCCAGAGAAGAGCCTGAGAAGCTTAACTGCTCACCTGGAGAATGATGAACTCAGGGCAGTTATTGTCCCTAAAATGCTGAAGGGAAGGGAAGGAAGCAGCACGGGGCAGCTTCTTACAAAGTAGGAATGAAGAGCGAAGCACTTCCCTGTAAAAGCGATCATCATGACGTGGAGTTTTCTCTGCAAACGCCTCGGGACCCCTGGCTGGGCAAAACGACTGAAAGTTCAGATACTGGAGGGACAAAAGAGCCATTTTCAATGTGCTGTTCCACCAAAGCTGACAAAATGTTAGAACTAGGAGGCACTTATTTTAAGAAGTCTATCTCAGTTTTCCATGTAACTGAACCCAATCCAAAGAGACTAAAGTCACGTAAGACTTGTGACACAGACCTGCTGGGGCTGTGGCTTGAACCCAATCTCCCTAACTACCAGGGAGGTCTAGTTTCCCTCCATACTGCATCGTAAAGTGCGCAGCAGAAGGAAGGAGAATGAAGAAATGACAGTTCAGCGGCTCTGGTGGGCTCAGTCGGTTAAGCATCTGTCTTTGGCTCAGATCATCATGGGATTGAGCCCCACACCTTGGGATCAAGCCTGGGGGGTGGGGGGGAAATCCCTGCTCAGCAGAGAGTCTGCTTATGCCTCTCCTCTGCCACTCCCCTGCCTGTGCTCTCTCTCTGTCACTCTCTCTCAAATAAGTAAATAAATAAAATCTTAGTAAACAAACAAACAAACAAATAAATATAAATAAGTGACTGCTTAGTTGCATGCCCAGGAATTCCTTAATCTGCTGACATGGATACTTGGATACTTTCAGGAAAGTCAATTGCCCTGAGAAGAAACAGAAAATACAATAGTCAGATTACTCTTGACTAAATGGTATAATGGACATCCAGCCTCTGGTGGGAATACAATCTCTAAGACAGTCCACAGACTAGGATCTGGGTTTTGTTTGTTTGTTTTCCCGTTTCCTTCATCTACACACCCAATCCTGGATCCTATGTGTCTGTTGGAGTTCCCCATCCATGCCTGGGCTCCTCCTTCTTTTGGCAAATAAATAGTTGTTTCCATATGAAACACACATCTTTTTTTTTTTTTTTTAAATTTTATTTATTTGACAGAGAGAAACACAGAGCTGAAAGGGAACACAAGCAGGGGGAGTGAGAGAGGGAGAAGCAGGCTTCCCGCCGAGCAGGGAGCCTGATGTGGGGCTCGATCCCGGGTCTCCAGGATTGTGACCAGAGCCAAAGGCAGTCGCTCAACCAACTGAGCCCCCCAGGTGCCCCCGTGAAACATGCATCTTTAAATTGTGTCCTTTTCAGCCTGATGTTTTTTGCTCAGAAAGTCTCTAGCTGTGTAATCTGTTAAACCTACCCAAGTCATATGCCAAGGAGGTCTAAAAGGTACTCCTAGTGCCCTCCTTTCCTAGCTAGCCATCATGTCTGGCCTATCTGCCCAGCTGCACAGGAATTAGGAGATAGAACTTAAATCTCGACTTTATGACCTTGGGCAAGACTCCCTGTCTTTCAGCTTCCATGTCCTCACCTATAAAGCACAGATTAAAGTTCCTCCTGTTCATGACTTACAGGGAGGTGAGGTCTAAGTGTGGAGAGCTATGTGGAGGTGCTTGATGAACAGAAGACTCTTTGTGAATGCACTGCAGCGAGCAGCCCCCAGGACGACCTCGTGGTGGGACTGAGGAGCCAGGGACAGAGAACCCCTAACTGTTGTTAAGGTCCCCGCTCTGGTCACTCCCTGCTCAGCTTGCTCAAAGAACCAGCTGTGCCTCTGAGTTTTCTGACTAGGAATTACTGTCTTCATGGAGATAGACGATTTTGCACTGTCTTTAGTACATCATAGAAAAAACTTCTTCCCACTGCTGCTACTAACCCGGGAAGAGAGGTAGCTCAGGAGAGAAACACCTTTTTCTCATTAGCAGGCAACCATTTAAGTCGTCCTTAAGCGTTTGTTCCAGAAGATGTTTGTTGCCTCAGAACCGCCCCGTGGGCTCTACTGTCCCGCTGACTCCTTGACGCGGGCTTCACCTGCCGCCCACTGCTCCTGCCACGTACCCGTGCAACACAACAATGTTTGTTTTTCTCCTTGCCTTCTGAAACAAGAGTACCAAAATTGGGTGTCTGTATTTTTTGAGCGAATTTCCTCTGAAACAAGCCTTTGTAGTAAATTTGTCTCGAACCTGGGATCCTTTTCTTTTCCTACATTTACCCTATAAATTCAAATCTTCATTTTCTCACCCCTCTGACATGCTGACAGTCTAATTTGCACAGTGAATTAAAGCTGCCCTGCCTTTGCCCTCCATGGGACGCCATCTGAGCACGGGCCATGCACCTGTCCTTTCTCACCTGTGACATTTATGGCGAGAGCTCCATCACCTACTTGTGTCTGCCTCCTCGCAGACTCAGTTCATGCTTGACAATCTTAGACTACAGATACGATCAAGTGTTGATCATTTGGCAGATCATTTGAACTGACGACTCAATCTGTTCAGAAGACTTGGGAAATAGGCATTTTCAATCAGATAAAAGGATTATGAAGAATCTTGGAAGTTTGGGTAAATGGGAGCTTTATGCATGTCTAATAAATGTTAGGGGGAACCTGGGGAAGTTCAAGTAGTAGCCTGAAAAGTTGCTGAAGGCCTCCCATATCTCAGGCTATGTTTGACCAGGGTTCTTCCAGGACTATGATTTTTCAATTTTTTGTCCTGAAAAAGGATGAGCTGTATAGTCAAACACACTCCACAATAAGAATTATATAGAGGAAGTAGACATTTTGACATACAACACACTAGAGAGAATGTGCAATGATAGTTCATTTCAGTCTCCATTGCTTTCACTGAGGAAACGATGGCTCAGGAGAATAGTTTGGTTGCTGGGCCATCAGCTGCCTCTACACCCAGCGAACCTGTGAAGTCAGACAAGCTCTGGGGGCAGAGATTACACCAGACTTTTGCATTTGGCCTGGAATCCCATGGAGCATTCAGTCCTCTCTCCTGTGGTGTCTTTGTGGGCCTTCCCCTCACAAATGCCTCCTTGTTCTCCGTCCAAGCTTGCAGGGTGTCAGACGCCAACACTGAGCCCTCGTTTGCATTCGGGTGCTCACTGTCATGACCTCAGGAATCCTGCAGCTGCAGAATGAATGGGGCCATTTGATGGGTTAGCTGAGGTCTTAAGTGGAGTTGGATGGCACAGAATCCTCCCATTCAACAGCACTGTCAGATCTTCAACCACATTCAAACTACTGCTCTTTGGAAAAAAGCACTTGTTTGTCTGAAATTCCTACCTTGTGTCTCTTTGCGAAACGAGAGCATCAGAGACCTGGATTGTGCTCCCACCACACCAGCACGAGGTCTGATATAGAGCGCTTAGGCAGATACTGGTTAAGCTGAATGATGGAAGCCAGAATTCCGAAATAAAGTCATTCTCCTTTACCCATTTCGCTTCTCCAGCCAGGGTCCCCACGTTAGAGTGACCAAAGACACCTCAGCAAGAGCAAACCAACAGAAGCATCATGCTTACACACAGTGCACGCGGGATGAGTAAATTGAAAGGGTAGTTAGAACTTGGGCTTATTTAACATCTTAACAAATGGATGTGACGTCTTTAGAGAAGGGGAAATACAGAGAAATAGGACTTTGACTTTCCAGCGGTGGCAAATCGTGAGAAGGCAGGTATACAGGGAGACTAATGATGGATGAGGGCTAGTTTTAGTAGGGTTTGTTGTGTGGATTCTTTTGGCTCTGTCTCTAGTTAACAAGGGTTTCGGCTGGTATGATTCTGTTAGAAGATGCAGAATTGCTCTTAATTTATCAGCAGAGGCAGAGCAGGCACCCAGCATTAACCCTGGCATCACAGAATCTCCACGCAAACGACCAGGCCCATCTCTAGACAGAGGAAATGAAACTCTCTGCGAACAGGGCCTGGCCATCTGCATTTTAAAAGTGCCTCAGGCGATTGTAATGTGCAGCTTAAGGACCATGGGCATGGCGTTAAGGCCAGGAAAGGGCTTACAGATCACCTAACCCAGTGCCACGCAAGGGTTCAAACGAGTGCACTAGATCTCCACAGAGAACAAATCATCACAGTTTGGAGGGGAAAAAACCAAAGATGTTTACAAGAAGTGCGGAAGAATACAGATTATAAAATGCACCCTCGATATTGGATATTCTTTCTATTGTTCATGTTTGGGTAAAAGTCTTCAAGCGGGTCAGAAGGACTCGCTTTGGTTTCCTTCAGGTAGTTGCGGCGGGGAAGGGGGGTGAGGCAGGGCGAGGCGAGCAGGGGAAGGGGCTCACCTTGCTCTACTTCATTTATATTTTTTTAATTTTTTTAATTTTTTTTTTTAAGATTTTATTTATTTGACAGAGAGACACACAGCCAGAGAGGGAACACAAGCAGGGGGAGTGAGAGAGGGAGAAGCAGGCTTCCCGCGGAGCAGGGAGCCCGATGTGGGACTCGATCCCAGGTCTCCAGGATCATGACCTGAGTCGAAGGCAGTCGCTTAACCAACTGAGCCACCCAGGAGCCCCGTAAATAATTTTCTCTTAATAAAAAACACCCAAGTAGCCCATGCTGGACGCCCTCCCCCCCCCATGTTGGGCTGTGGCTGGCTCCCCTGAGCCTCTGAATGAGCTGGGTGCCTCCTCTTCTCTAGCAGTTGAGGAGCCGCGTTCATGGAGGAGGAGTACCATCTGAAATTATGCCGGGCAATCAGAGGCTTTAATGGGTGATATGACTGTCGAAGCACGGTGCTTGATGACCTATACGGCGGCTTATTGTGAGCAGAAACCACGAAGTGAAAAAAGACAGGGATGGATGAACTTGCGTTTTTCTCCGCTCCTTGCCCTTGAAGAGTTTGACAATACTGCCAAGCACTCCCTGGGACAACGCTCTTGGGGGCAAGCAGGGTTCTGGTTTGAGGAAAGAGGAAGAGAGCCACAGAAGAAAAGAAAAACAGAAGCTGGGGACAGGGTCACACATTTTGTGCAGGAATTCAAAGGACAGAAATCCCATAGAAGGGTAAGGGAAGAAGCCCTTCCTCAGTATCTCTAGGGGAGGAACTGGACACAGTGACATAAGACAGGATTCCTATCCAAAGTCTCTAAACAGAAAATAGGGAGATGGAAGCATCTGCTTCACTACGAACCAGTCTCTCTCAGGATTTTGCCATCTTTAGAAATTGAGCTCAGGTGGTTCTCTAGGCATCAGAGAGTTTATTGTTCTATCGCTGTAGGAGGAATTGTCCTTAATGCCTGGACAGAGGAAGGCGTTGCCTCTCTAATGCAGGGACGTAAGATAGAGCTCTATTTGCTTGCCAGCTCTAGTTCAGACAGGATTTTAAAGCCAAACCCAGGCACTATGGGGGAAACAGTGCCTGAGCGATTAGTGATGTGGGCTTTGGATGTGATATTCTATGGGCACCATGTGTGCTTCCTAGTCATCATCTCTGCTTTGGGATGCTTTCCTTCTGTATGGACACTGCCACCAATTCATCAGTGTAACAATCTTAGTGTAATGATTTTTGGTCTAGAGTCTTCTGCCAGGAAGATTTTAGCCTAAAGGTTAAGGCAAAATAGGTCATCAATGTTATTCCACCCAAGTCCTCTAGTTCCTATGAAATTGACCACATTGATTTACTTGCATTGAAATGCTCATCTACTGGCTTGCATCCATGACCAAAGTGTCTACATTTACCTAAGAACAAAGGTTCGTTCTCTGAAAATCAAACAGAACCTAGTACTTAAGTTCATCTTCCCAAAATAAGCAACCAGAAATTTGCCATATGGCTAAAATAAACGTTCAGCGAATGAGTCCACTTTCAAGGATGTGATGTAGGTAATTTTGAGCACAAATCCAATTATGCAATGGGTCCTTGGGCTTTTGATAAGCACTGATAAGAGTTTTGTGCAAAAAATAAAAAAGAGTAGCTAGAATGGGACTCTGCCTCCAATGTCTTGCTGCTTGTGGGAGGAAGGAAATGCCTAGAAAGGATGACTCAGTCCTTGAATACAGACAGAGATGAGTGGAAGGACTGGAGAGGGACGGAGGAGAGGAAAGAGGGAGAAGAATGTGGGAGGGACTCAAATTCTTACTGCAGACAGTCCCACTTGACAAAAATGTGACATACTTAAGTTCATCTTTAGAACCTCTGATAAGCCAAGTAATGGACCTCCTACAGACATCCAGCTCCTAACCCCTGCTCCCTGTACATACAAAGAGAAACGTTGCAGACGTCATTAAGTTAAGGTTCTTGAGATAGTGAAATTATCTTGGTTTATCTGAGTAGGGTCTAATGTAATCCCAAGGGTCCTAATAAGAGGGAAACAGGAAAACCACAGTTAGTGAAGGAGATGGGATAATGGAAGAAGTTAGAATGACCTGGGATGATGGGGCAATGGATACGGGGATCCTCTAGAAGCTGGCAAAGGTGCTGGGAGATTCTCTCCTACAGCCTGCAGAAGGAACGTAGTCCTGCAGACCCATTTTACGCTTCGGCCCCCACAACTGTATGTGTAACTAGTATGTGTTGTTTAAAGGCACTAAACTTGTGTCACTTTTTTAAAAGATATAATTGTGATTTATTTTTATTTTTTAATTGAAGTATAGTTAACATACAATAGTTCATTAGTTTCAGGTGTACCATACAGACTCAAGAACCCTATAAACCACCCAGTGCTCATCACAAGAGGACTCTTTACTCCCTGTCACCTCTTTAACCCATCTTTCCTCTGGCAATCATCAGTTTGTTCTCTACAGTTAAGAGTCTGTTTGGGCCGCTTCCATAATTTGGCCATTGTAATTAATGCTGCTATAAACATACGGATGCATGCATCCCTTTGAATTAGTGTTTTTGTATTTTTGGGGGTAAAACAATGATATTACTGGATTGTAGGGTAATTACCCTTTTAACTTTTTGAGGAATCTTCATACCATTTTCCGGAGTGATTGTACCACAACACATTCCTGCCAACAGTGCAAGAGGGTTTCTTTTTCTCCACACCCTCACCAACACTTGTTTCTTGTGATTGTGATCGTAGCCATCCTGACAGGTGTGAGGTGATATCTCATTGTAGTCTTGATTTGCATTTCCCTGAGGATGAGTGATGTTGAGCATCTTTTCATGTGTCTGTGGGCCATCTGGATGTCTTTGAGACATACCTGTTCATGTTTTCTGTCCATTTTTAATTGGATTATTTGGGGTTTGTTTGGTGTTGAATTGTACCAGTTCTTTATGTATTTTGGATACTAACCCTTTGTCAGAGATGTCGTTACAAATATCTTTTCCCATTCCACAGGTTGCTTTTTGTTTTGTTGATTGTTTCCTTCACTGTGAAGAAACTTTTTATTTTGATGTAGTCCCAACAGTTTATTTTTGCTTTTGTTTGTCTTGCCTCAGGAAACATATCTAGAAAAATGTTTCTATGGTTAATATGAGGGACATTACTGCCTGTGCTCTCTTCTAACATTTTTATGGTTTCAGGTCTAATATTTAGGTCATTAATCCATTTTGAGTTTATTTTTTGTGTATGGTGTAAGAAGGTGGTTCAATATTCTTCTCTTGCATGAAACTGACCAGATTTCCCAAAACAGTTTGTTAAAGAGACTATCATTTTCCCATTAGATATTCTTTTCTGCTTTTATTTCCCCTAAAGATTTTATTTTTTTTTTTGTTAGAGAAAGAGGAGAGAGAGAGAGAGAGAGAGAGAGAGAGAGAGAGAGAGAGAGAGGAGAGAGAGAGAGAGGAGAGAGAGTGTGCACAAGCAGGACTGGCAGGCACTGGGAGAAGCAGACGCCCTACTGGGCCAGGATCCTGATGTTAGGCTCCATCCCAGGACGCTGGGATCATGACCAGAGCCAAAGGCAAAGGCAGGTGCTTAACTGACTGAACCACCCAGGTGCCCCTCTTTTCTGCTTTGTTGAGGATTCACTGACATACAGTTGTTGGTTCATTTCTGAGTGTTCTATTCTGTTCCATTGATCTATGTGTCTATTTTTTGTGTCAGAACCATGCCCTTTTAATACCTCCAGCTTTGACTTTCTTTTTCAAAATTGCTTTGGATGTCCAGGATTTTTGTGGTTCCATATACATTTTGAGCCTTTCTATTGTTATTGTTCTAGTTCTGTGAAAAATGCTTTTGGTATTTTATAAGGATTGCATTAAATGTGTAGATTGCTTTGGGTAGTATGGACATTTTAACAATATTTGTTCTTCCAATCCATGAACATGGAATGTCTTTCTATTTCTTTGTGTTGTCTTTGATTTATTTCATCACTATTTCATTTTCAGAGTACAGATCTTTCACCTCTTGGCTATTTTTTCACCTCTTTGGTTTATTCTTAGGTATCTTATGTTTGGTGCAATTATAAAGGGGATTGTTTTCTTAATTTTTCTTTCTGCTATTTCATTATTAGTGTATAGAAATGAGACAGATTTCTGCACATTGATTTTGTACCCTGTGACTTTACTGAATTCATTTATCACTTTTTTGGTGGAGTCTTTTTGTTTTCTATATATTGTATCATGTTATCTGCAAATAGTGACAGTTTTACTTCTTCCTTACTGCTTTGGATGCTTTTTATTTCTTTTTGTTGTCTGATTGCTGTGGCTATGACTTCCAGTATTATGTTGAATAAAGGTGTGAGGAGACATCCTTGCCTTGTTCTTGACCTAAGGGGAAAGCTCTCAATTTTTTCCCATTGAATATGGTGTTTCCTGTGGGTATTTGATATACAGCTTTTATCATTTTGAGTTATGTTCCCTCTAAACCTACTTTATGTAGGGCTTTTATCACAAATAGGTGTTGTACTTTGTCAAATTCTTTTTCTGCATTTATTGAAATGATCATATCTTATGGATGTGGTGTGTCATGTTTATTGATTTCTGAATATTGAGTCACTTTTGCATCCCAGGAGTAAGTCCCAATTGATCATGGTGTATGATTTTTCTTAATTTATTGTTGGATTCTGTTTGCTAATATTTTGTTGAGGAGTTTTGCCTCTACGTTTATCAGAAACATTGACCTGTAATTCCTCCCCCCCCCAGTTGTGTCTTTATTTGTTACTTGTATCAGGGTAATGTTGACCTCACAGAATGAGTGTGGAAGTTTTCCTTCTTCTATTTTGGAATAGCTTGATTGAAACAGGTATTAACTCCTCTTTAAATATTTGGTAGAACTCTCCTGTGAGGGCATCTGGTCCTGGAGTTTTTTCTGTTGAGAGTTTTTTCATTACTGATTCAATCTCCTTGCAGACATCATCTTTTCAAATTTTCCATTTCTTCTTGCTTCATTTTTGGCAGGTTGTATCTTTTTAGGCATTTATCCATTTCTTCTAGTTTGTCTAATTTTTTGGCACATAGTTTTTTATAATGTTCTCTTACAGTTGTTTGTATTTCTGTAATGTCGGTTTCTGTTTCTCCTCTTTCATTTCTGATTTTATTTGAGTCTTCTCTCTCTCTCTCTTCTTGGATGAGTCTGTCTGGAAGATTATCAATTTTGTTTATCTTTTCAAAGAACCCACTCTTGGTTTCATTGATTATTCTATTGTTTGTTTAATTTTTCTATTTCATTTATTTTTGCTCTAATCTTTCCTTTCTGTTGTTGGTTTTGCATTTTTTTTCTCCTTTAGGTGTAAGGTTAAATTGTTTGAGACTTTTCTTGCTTCTTAAGGAAGGTAGGACTGTATTGCTATAAACTTCCCTCTTAGAACTTTTTCCTGTATCCCAAAGGTTTTGGACCATTGTGTTTTTATTTCATTTGTTTCCATTTACTTTTAGATTTATTCTTTGGTTTCTTGCTTGATCCAGTCATTACTTAATAGTATATTATTTAAACTCCATGTATTTATGGTCTTTCCAGATTTTTTTCTTGTGGTTGATTACTAATTTCATAGTATTATGGTCAGAAAAGATGCATGGTATGACTTTAATGTCTTTGAATTTGTTAAGGCTTCTTTTCTGTTCTGATATGTAATGTATTATGGAGAATATTCCATGCACACTTGAAAATAATGTGTATTTTGCTATGTTAGGATGGGATGTTTTGGATATATCTGTAAATCTATCTGATCCAGTGTGTTATTCAAAGCCTCTGTTTCCTTGTTTATTTTCCATCTATGTAAGTAGGGTGTTAAAATCCCTTACTATTATTGTATTACTACGGATAAGTGCCTTTATGTTTGTTATTAACTGTTTTATGTATTTGGGTGATCTCATGTTCGGTGCATAAATACTTAAAAATGTTAAATCATCTAGTTGGATTGTCCCCTTTATTTATGTAGTGTCTTTCCTTGCCACTTTTACAAACTTTCTTTTAAAGTTTATTTTGTCTGATATAGTATTGCTACTCTGGTTTTCTTTTGACATCCACTTGCATGATGGATCTTTCTCCACTGCCTCACTTTCCATATGCAGGTCTAAAACGGGGCTCTTGTGGGGAGCACGGGGATGGGTCTTGGACTCTGCCACCTTTTATCATTTGATTGAGGCATTTAGTCCATTTACATACAAAGTAATTATTGATAGATATTTATTGCCATTTTGTTACTTGTTTTGTGATTGTTTTTGTAGTTTTTTTCCTAATCCTTTCTTTCTTTTCTGCAGGGTTTGCTAGTTTTCTTTAATGATATACTTGGATTCCTTACTATTTTTTTGCATATCTATTAATGTTTTTTGTTTTGTGATTACCATTCAGTTTATATATAACATCTGGATATAGCAGTCTGTATTAAGTTAATGGTCACTTAATTTTGAACTTATTCTTTACTTTTCTCCCCTCCATGTTCAGGTATTTGGTATTATATTTTACATCCTTTTATTCTGTACTTCTCTTAATGTCTTTTTACAGATATATTTATTTTATTTTTTTATTTTTTGCTTCTGTGCTTCCTATTTTTCTTACTTTCACTTATGGCTTTTGTTTTCCACTCTTAGAGGCCCCCTAAATATTTTTTAAAGAAGATTTTTATTTATTTGAGAGACAGTGAGTGAGAGAGAAAACATAAGCAAGGGAAGAGGGATAGGGAGAAGGAGACTCCTCTGTTGAGCAGAAAGCCCAATGCAGGGGTTCATCCCAAGACCCTGGGATCATGACCTGAGCCAAAGACAGACACTTGACCAACTGAGCCACACAGGGGCCCACCCCCACAGACATTTCTTGTATGGCTGGTTTAGTGGTCATGAACTCCTTTAACTTTTGTTTCTCTGGGAAACTCTTTAACTTTCCTTCTATTCTGAATGATAGCCTTGCTGGATAAAAGTACTCTTGGATGCAGATTGTTCCCTTTTAGCACTTTGAATATATCATGTTGAAATTTTCTGCTGAAAAATCAGCTGCTCACCTTTTATGTGGTCTCCTTTGTAAGTAACTCTCTTCTCTTGAAACCTTTAAAATTCTTTATCACTGTATTTTGCCATTTTAATTACTATGCATCTTGGTGTGGACAGACCTCTTTGTGTTGAATTTGTTGGGGGATCTCTGTGTCTCCTGGATCTAGATCTCTGTCCCCCACTCCCCCCCCCGCTTCTCGCTCTTCTCCTTCTGGGAATCCTATAATGTGAATGTTATTATTGATGGAGTGACTGAGTTCCCTGTCTATTCTTATTATGCAATATTTGTTTGTCTCTCCCCTATTGAGCTTGATTGCTTTCATTTGCTCTGTCTTCCACGTCATTGATTTATTCCTCTGCTTGGTGTAGCCTACTATGTATTCCATCTATTATATTTTTTATTTCATTTATTGAGTTCTTCAACTTTGTTATGCTATTTTTATCTCTCTGTCAAGGCTCTTACTGATGTCCTCCACTCGTGCCATTCTCTGACGTCCAGTGAGTATCTTTATGATCATTACTTTAAATTCTGTATTAGCCATGTTACTTATTTCTGTTTGCTTAGATCTCCTGTTGATTCGTCCTGTTCTTTCATTTGGGAACATTTCTCTGTCTCCTCATTTTGTCTATCTCTCTGTGTCTGTTTGTGTATGTTAGGAAAGTCAGCCACATCTTCTGCTCTTGACAGTAGTGGTTTTATGCAGGAGAGTTCCTGTGTGTGTTGCCTGCATCCTGCTATTGTGTCTGAGTCATTTTTCCTTTTAGTCCACCTGCACTGCCTTTCTGCCTGTTGTGGACTGCACTTACGCTCTGTGATCTTGGTGAGACTTACGTAGGCTGGCTCCAAGGAATTGTGACTCCAGACGGCTTTGGGGCAAGGTGGAGGTATCAGTGAAATTTGCTCCGAGCCACTAGTCCAAGGCTTGATTCCCTGAAGCGCGGTGACAACCTATGGTGGGGCGTCTGGCAGTGGTGGAGAGCCAGGGGCACGCTGGGCATGACCTGCGGCATCTGTGTCTCCCGTGACCGGGCAGAGTAGGATGGCTGGGGCGGTGTACATGCACTGAGCACTAGTCCTAGGCAAGGTCCCCTGATGTGTGATGGTCTCTGGGGGCCTGACACATGGAGGTGCTGGGGGTTTGGGATGCACGCAGCATTAACAAGACTTTCCCTGAGCCTAGGGATGAGGCCAGGAAGCATGGAGGAGGCAAGTCTTCAGGAGAACTTGTGGGCAGGGTGCGCTGCCAGCAGGGTAGGTAACAAATGTCTGTGCAGAGCTCCCTCCTACAGGGGCTCTGTGTTTTTGATGGGAGGCAAGACAGAAAAAAGTACCAGCCAACTCCTTTGTTCCAAGAGAAGTACGCCCAACATGTTCTGAGATCAGTATAAACAGATTTTCCTCCCATTGAGAAAACTGTGACTTCTACGTTACTTCTTCTCGGTCTCTTTAAAGGCAGAGACCTGGCTATCACTGGCTCTCCCAGCTCACCTGGTGCTAAGTCAGTGTCTTTTAAAGTTCCAGGCTCCTGGTCCTGGTGGTCATACAAACTCATGGATTTCCATCCCCCCGTTTTTCAAGGCCATATATTACGGGGATTCTTTCCCCCTCTCTATGCCTGCAGCTCCTCTGTCCTGTTGGCACTCTTGATCACCATTTCTGCCCTTCCCATTCTCTCTGATGCGCCTTGTGCTCTACATTTAGTTGTTGAGTTTGTTCTGCCAGTCCTTGCATTGCTCTCTGGTTTATTTATTTGGATGTGAGTGATCTCTAGTTCTAAGTGTAGGACAAGCTGAGCTTAGGGTCCTTCTACTCCACTATCTGCTTAGGCTTTCTCAGATATAATCTCTTGCAGCAATTTTTTACAGCAGAGATAAGAAAATAAGAGAGAGCCACTGGCTAATTTATGAGATCTCCTCTCCATCCCTACAGCTTTTAGGCATCTGGTAGCATCATTCCCCTAAGTACCTCTTTTTAGGAAAGAAGGCCCCATCTTGTGACGTTTAGGATGAATTTTAGTCACACATTTCAGTCAACTTCAGTAGTGTTAGACTGATGGCAAATTTTGACCATGTTGAAGGAATCCTAAGTACAAGGACCCATTCCTAACCCTTGCCTATGTAAAGCTACCTGCTAGTTTAGCACGCTGGATAGGAAACATCTTTGAGGTGGGAAATGCCTAAAGTCCACAAAAGCTGCGAACTGTTTGCTGTGGTAAGGTACTCTAAGACCTGTAATTTTAAATCATTTTTGATTGCTCTGTGTCAGTCGCCAGGCTATGAGACCTGTCTTATATAAGCTCTCCATCTATCACATTAAGGGAAGGAATTACTTCAGTTGGACATATGGATAAAAGAATTTGCATCTTATTAGCCTAATTAATGTGAACTACATAAAAAGACTTCCTTCAGAGAATTAGGTTCTAGGTTCCATGAGACTAGGACTGGCCTGTCTTCAACCATCAGTGAGTTCCAGCGATAAGCTGAACATCTGACACAGAGTAGACATTCAAGCAATAGATCCCAGTTAAGCAAATCAATGAATTAAAGAAATCTTTGACTGGGATCATTCACTACATTAATAATAACACATGTAGAAAATACTAGAGAATATTGCTGATTTTCTTCTGCAAAAAAGTTTAGTGGTCTTTAAAATGGAAGAAAAAAATAGATTTTTCTACATATGATCCATAATTACAGGGGATTTTAATTTTGTTCTTTATTCTTGTCTGTGTTTTTAAATTTCACATATTGAATATGATTTGCATTTATAATCAGAGAAACAGTTATTTTTAAAAAAGTAGATCCTGGGGTGCCTGGGTGGCTCAGGTGGTTAAGCAACTGCCTTCAGCTCAGGTCATGATCTCGGAGACCCGGGATCGAGTCCCCACATCGGGCTCCCTGTTCGGCGGGAAGCCTGCTTCTCCCTCTCTCACTTCCCCTGCTTGTGTTCCCTCTCTGGTTGTGTTTCTCCCTGTCAAATAAATAAAATATATATATATATATTTTAAAGTAGATGCTTAGGAATATGCTTATTTGGCTAGAGTTGGATGACTTTCCTTGTAGATGAACTAACTGTGAGAGGGAGGCATTAAGCTCATAAATATTGTTTATTATTGATCTCTGGTTTTCTTACAGAAAAAGTGAGACATGGAAATAGCCAGGAGATATGCTTTAGTGTTACAGTAAGGAATGATGACTTGAGTCTATCCCTTACTAGTTGTTTGACTATGAACCAGTTACCTAGCTTGTCTCTGATTTATCTGATATTCTCATCTGTAAAATGGGGTAAACATACTTAGAGGACTAATTAGAGATACAGATTGTAAAGCATTCAGCCATATTCTTGGCACATCATAAGCACTCAATACATGTCAACTCTTATTGCTTTCATTATGAACAGATTGTACATCCTCGGTCTTGATAATGACATTTTCCGCTGATATAAAAACTGATTTTTCAGTGCACACAAATGGAGGGCACTGGGAATTCCTGTTTTTTTTTTCTTAGTAATAATTAGAAATGACAGAGTGATTAGGTGGTTAGAGGACATAATTAACCTCTCTGGCTCTCAACTCTTTTCTGCAAGAGAAGGGGATGGAATTGGGAGAACTTTAAGGTTCCTCCCTGCTCTAAGATAGTATGTTTCCAAGGTTTAGTTTTGCATTTGAAACTCTCATTTGAAGGATAAGGATTTCTCATAAAATTATTTTTTTCATATGAACTACAATCTATTCCTTCCTACATTCTATTATCTCGATGGGTATCTGGGAACTTCATAAGAGAGATCTTGGGATCTGGCCAATTGTCTTTGCTGGAGGTAGATTCTAACTTTTTTGGTTGTTGTTCAGGAAAGTTAAATTATGTTTGCTTTGGAAATGGACTAGAGATTGAGACGGGCTAGGAATTAAAAAAAATGCATTGTTAAAGTGAGAGCTAACCATTTGAAGGTAAGCAATGGCCAACCTTGTGATGGAGAAATTTGATTGTACCTCATTAAATGAATAGTGACTTTTTGTTTTATAGTGACTGCCCCCCTGGCTGCCCAGGACTACTGATTAAGGTACCGCCTTGTGTAACCACTCACTCTGTCCTTTTTCCCTCTCATCAAAAATACCTGCCCAGTGTTTCATTCCCCCTAGGGCCTTGCCTATAGTTGTTATGGCAACTCCAAGCCTTAATCCAAGCTTAACGTGCCCTTCCTGCCTTCTCAAGCAAGAAAGATTTCTGGAGACAATCTCTTCCTGAAAGTGAAATGACACTAATGGGAGAATCTCAGGCTAAGACGTAGGACTAATAGTTTTTTTTTTTTTTTTTTTTTTTT